>JAJKFJ010020987.1:0-22779 GCA_027382625.1 Tetmemena sp. SeJ-2015
TAGTTTGAATTAAGAAACTAAATTCATAGATTTAACATATAATCAGTATAGCAATCCTACTAGACTTCAAACATTCCATCAATTATATCTCGGGGTTTCCCAAAAGCATCTCTTAGGCAACAAGGAAACCGTATTGCTTGAATACATATTCCTTAATCCAAAAATGTGGCGATCGAGGCGTCCACAAAGCCATTCAAAGCTCCCTGAAGTCTTTAATAGCTATTTTAGCATAATTAAGCATTGATTTAGTTTTAAAACATTTACCCCTATTCAAAAAATGCTACCTTATTAAAAATTATAGATTTTTATAGTCACATTATAAATATTTTAGAGGATAAAATATCATATAGAATACTTCATTAGTGATTTTTATAAAGATTAGTAGTCTAAACATAAAAATGAAAGATCTTGGATAGAAAAATCTATTATATTTAAGAATTTATTTTATTTAGAAAGATATAGACTAAATTAATTCTAAACTAATACACATTATATATTACATCATTTATTTTTTATCAATTAGAGATTCTTGAATAAAAATATCTTCATTCAACCATAATTAAAATAATTTAAAATAAATAATTAAGTATATTCAAATATTATAATAAAAGAAACAGACAACCTATATTTGTTGACTGTGAGCACTCCCTTTGCCAAATTTGTTATGAGTCTAACTCCTTGAATGGAAAAAATGGAGTTTTTAAATGTAAAATATCTGACTGCTATGAAGAAATAGAGATCAGGAAGAAACCTCAAGTTATGAAAATGATCCTGAAGCAGATAACTGATGAAGATGATAACCTAAACTTTAGAGCAAAAATTTTATAATTTATATTCATATTTTTATTATTCAACTAAATTCCTTATTGAATAATTAATTCCATAATTTAGATAAATTATCAACATCAATAAAAGGACCTAATTGTGGAATAGACAGTAAAAATCAATATCTTCAAGACTGAGTTGATCTATTTTGAGAATTAATTTCATTTCTTATCTGAATTTCTGTCTCTTACATATGATCTAAAGAGACTCTCATAGGATTCTCTTTGATTGAGAGAGGCTTGATTTCCACAATCAGAGAAAGAATTTGTTTATCACTCTATTTGAGGAAGGTAGGATACCTCCAAATTTTTAACCTTAAATTTGGTGAATTTAGTAAAAATGTGTAATTTATTAAGAAAATAAATGTCTCTTTAATTATATTATTTTCTCATGTTATTTTCCACTGTTTAATTATTTTGATTGAAATGCTAAGTTTACTTTTGGTGAGCTGTAAAAATCACGAAGGTCTGGAGGCAAAATATTTTTGCAGTTAATGCGATTGCTGTGTGTGCGATGTATGTTATTCTGATTCTCACACTCACTTGAATCCCAACACAAGCTTATTAGATAGGGCCCTTTTTGGAAATTACTATGCTTAAGTTTGCTCTCTCATTGAAAACGAAATTCTCTATTTTATAATATTCCTTTATTAATTTTAGAGCTAAACAACCTAAAACAATTTTTGAGCGATGTTATGAGTTGCTAATTATTGATTTCTCATTCAGACTTCCTCACAAACCTATGGAAAGTAAAAGAGAAGTTTAGGGAAAGCTAATAAGACCAAAATATGCTTAAACTAGAGACTTACCTCAAACATAACCAGCCTCAGGAAGATGCCCCTCAAGCCATAAGCACTGAAGTCATTATCGAAAGCATTATCCATGAAATCATCATCCCTAAAATACCGGAAATAAAAAAATTCGTGTTTATGAGTCTGAGAATTCTTAAAGGAAGTAGCCAATGAAGAGAATTTATATTGACTAAAAGGCTGAACATTATCAAAAATTTTTGGAATTATTAACATATCATAAATTATTTCATACTTAAGCAAATTTTTAATAACTTTTTATTTTTTAATAGAATCATCATAACCATTTATTTTTGAAATACGAACTTTAGAATTAAAAAAATGGAAGAATTAAAAGAGAAGAATAACTAATTATCCTGAAATAATTTTGCGAAAGAAACAATTCTTTTTTTTATATATTCTTAAATTAATTGTATAATTCATAAAAAGCAGTATAAATCGGTTGATTAAACTTTGTATTTAAATTTTATTTTCAGTAACTAATAAAAAATTTTAAGGTTTAAGATGCTAATTAAATATGATTAATACTATACCAGTCTTATCTACTTCCTAAGTATGATTAAATCATTTTTATTAAAGATTATAATTAACTGTTTGATGGAATTCTAAATACACATAGAATTAAAATGAAATGTTGATCCTATAATTTAAGATCCAAAACTCTATCTTGATTCATTTCACGTTCATTAAATTAAGTTTAATATTTGAATAGTGGATGAGGAAGTATTGAAGACTTAGAAATCTGTGGTAAAGAAATAGTTTGATAATTGGAAGGATATATCTTTTACACTTGTACACCAAGCTTCAGTTGATGGGTTTGACACTATAAGTAGCCACATGAGTGTAATGGACAAAGGCGCTTTTATGATATTTGTGTTATCTGAGCATGGGTAAGTCTTTGGCGCTTATTCCAAAAAAGGATTGAAGTCATCCAAGTAATTAGATCAATACAGAAGCTATTAAATAATCAATATAAAATTAACAAATTTACAATTAAATTTTAACAAACTGAGAGAAAATATTTTAGAAGATACTGCAAAGAATAATCAAAAATTAAAGTAGGTTTGAATTTTAATAGAATAAAAAGATATAATATAGATGCTAATTTAGATATTTATAGTATTTTAATTTCATGAAATTTTAGAAAACTTATAATCTAGAGTATTATCTAGGAATGAATCATCCGGTTATCAAAGGTGGCTGCTCTATATGTCTTTACATTTGTTAATGGAAACTGTGGTCAGATCTACGTAATTGTTGTTGTCATAGGTACACTCAGCTGCTCCTTTTATGTAGGAAAATTCTGAGTCAGCTTTTTTAAGAAGTCTAAATGAAATTAAATTTAAAAAAAACAAATAAGCCTACAAATTGAAAATAATAAAGGGACCAAAAAACATTTTAGAAATAAAAAAAATTATTTTATTGCTTTTTTAAAATTAAATCCAAAAAATTTTTAAATTTAAAAAAGTTTTAAAATTTAAAATTTTAAAACAAAAAGGGGGAATTTTAAAAAAACCCCCAAAAAATTTTTTAAAAAGGAAAAAATTTAAGGATCCCTTTAACTTATTTAAAATTCTTTTATATTTAAAATAATTTTTAAATTTTTTTAAAAATTTTAAAAAAAAAATCTAAAACAAATAAAAAGTCTTTTGTATTTTCCCGCTGAACAAAAAGGTTTTAATTTTACAATTACTTTTAAAAAATTCCTAATTTAAAATCATGAATTTTAATTTTTGGGGGGCATTTCTATTTTTTTGGGATTGGGAAATTTATATTCGCTTGTTAAATAATTAGTGAGAGATCCTACAATTGCTCAATTTAGGCCCATTTTTTTTAATTGCCAAAGATTTTATATTTTGAAAGTAAAATTTAATTTATATTTTTCTCAGTTACAAATTCAGAGTTATTGTTTTGAAATCTACACTCTCAAATCATTTCCCAAAAATTTTTTAAATTTTTGAAACCTTAAAATTAAAAAATTATGGGTATTATTAAAAATTTAAAAAGTTAAAATCTAGGAATGTTTTTTTCAAAAGGGGGTGGAAAAACCCTCAAAGGGAGTGCGATAACTGTCCTACTTCCCTGCCTTGGCATACCATTGAAGGAGTTAAGGGACCCTAATAAGGAGCAATAATTGCTTTAGAAATCCTCAAGGAGCCTAAAGAGTAAGATGTAAGAGTATATTGTAGTAGTACTTGCAGATGCAGCCTGTGAAGGTGTCCATGTGATGCCTGACCACTTGTACATGCACTCCCATATTACCTAATTTAGATCGCCTCTCAACAAGAAATCATACTTATCTAGTTAATTAAGTAAGCATGCTGAGTTTTAATTCCTTTTGCCATGTCTAACCAACGCCAGATTCAAGATGTTTTGCCCCGGGTGACGCCTGCAGATTCAGATGTGCCGATAGTGTAAGCTGATGGGAGAGTTAGAATTTAAGTCCACATGTATCTTCTATCGTCCTCCCAAATGAAAGTGATATAATTTATTAAACTGATGTCATGGGGGCTGACACATATTTACTCTTTTTTGAAAAATCCTTACTTAAGAACCAATCTATGAAAACCTGAGGGAAATGAGGTCAATTAAGAACATTGAGCATCAAATTAGGGCATAAAAAATGTGTATATATCCAGTATTTTTGTTCGTTCTTCAAATTTACTAACATCCATAAAATTCATCTTTATTAGAATTTTAGTGGCAATCTCATTTTTTGTTTGCAATTAAGAGTAAATGATCTGATTTGAGATAACACCTAATTTCTGCACAATTGATTCTCAAGAAGTGGACAAAGAACTTGAAAATTCATAATGAAATAGACTAAAGAATAATCATTTTAACAAATTACCTACTTGAGTCAAATTATTAATTTTATAATTATTTTTCTTGTTTTAAAAAACGTTTTTTTGCCTAAAAATTCGTTATTTAACAATAAAAGAGTCAAAATTTATTGGACGAGAATTTTTCTTGATTTCAAAAAAAAGCACTAATAAATTTAATTTGAAATATTTTTGGTGATTGTCGAGATTACATGCTCCCTCAAATTTTATTATTTTAATAGAAGAACTTTTGTTAATATATTTTAGATGCTTCTATATCTCTATTTTAAACTAATTCTTATTTTATATATTAATTTTTCAAGTAGCGTGCAGAGAAAGTTTCCTTTTCTCATATTTTCAGTAAACAATATAATCTATCAATAAAACATCATTACATACAAAAATGTTTTGAAGAAATTGAAGACTTTCGCTAAGCTATGATTATGCTAAATTATAATCCAGAAATTTAAGCATTGATAATGTAATTCTAATCAATTTTGGGATAATGAAAATTGGTAATAAAGTTATCTTCTCCTTTTTAGAAATAGTTAAATCCAAATTTCAATATCCACAATCTTTTTTTATAGTTAAATCATTAAAGCATTAAATGGTAGATAAGCTTCTCAAGATGACTAACCAAATGCTAAGGTGTCATTAGTGCAGTTTAAAATACAACAAACGAAAGATAGTTAACTTCTTATTCTTTTTTTAATATACTTTCATATATTTATTTAAAGTTGTATTTTAAAATAAGTTATTGCCCTTCTGTATCAACTTACTCTATTTTTCCATAAATTCTATTCAAATAATAAATAAGACATCCTTTTATTTCATTTTTTAAAAAAAAATAAAATAAACCTTCATTAGAAAAATATTTCTGCGGATTTATTTTTCATTTTCTCTTGCTTAGTAATATTTTTATAATGTTAAATCTAATTTATAGGTGGGGAAATTTTAATTAAAACACTAAAATATTATACAAATTATATTCTTATAAATTTTATTAACTTTAAATTTTTTTCATTTATAAATCATTCCTCATTCAATAATTTATTTCCTAAGATTATTTTGTATTTTAGTAAACTTTCTACTCTTTAGTCTGTCTAAAAAATCTATTGTTCATTAAATTTATATTATAAATTGGAGATAGATACAAATTTTAATTAAACGAGACAGGCAGCCTCTATTTGTAGACTGTGAGCACACTATTTGCTAAAAATGCTATGAGGTTAATTCTTTGTCTGGGGAAAACGGATACTTTAAGTGCAAGATAACAGGCTGCAATGAAGAAATTGAAATTATGAAGAAGCTTAAAGTTCAGAAATCTATTTTGAATCAGATAGTTGAAGATGATAATCTAAACTTATCAAATCAATTTAAGTTATAATTCTATATTTCCTTTTAATTAAACTTTTCATATATTCATAAAGTCTAAATATTTTTTCTGTTTTTTACCAAAGAATAATTGTTTGAAAGATATTTATAAATGAATGCGGAAATTTTGGATTCAAGCAGTCTAGATATATTAAGGACTTAATTAATTCTCTATAATTGATGCTCTAATTAATTTGTGTGTGAATTACCAGTTTATAAATTTTGATGGGTTTTAATTTATCTGAAATGGATGCCTTAAGCAACTCTCCTCTCAGATTCTCGCCGACTTAGTCCTAACTTAGGTTAATAATGGTAATTGTCAATATCTTCTCACACCAAAGTGGCAAAAATATAAAGTTTTTTAAATTAAAATAATATCTAAGTGAGAAAACTAGTTTAATCTAAAAATTAAGGAGTCAGGTGTAGCACCACCTCTAAACACTTGTCAGGCAATTACCTCAGTTAATCAGTGATCACACATCACTATCAATCAAGTGAAGAGAGAGAAATCATAGAACCCTTGAATTTTTGTACCCCTTCTGCCCAACTTTGAATAAATCTGAACCTGTCTGTCTCACCACTTTTCAAAATCTGATATCCTTTTTTAGTTATACAAGGCAAAATGACAAGATAAGCATAACTCATCGCAGTTATGTGACCACATGGGAAGTGCATATGCCAGTGGCCAGGCCTCATTTGCACATTAAACAGTGTATTTGAGTACTATATGTAATATACTCTTATATCAAATCTGCAGATCCCTTCTTTAAGATTAACTTAATTTTTTGAATTTTTGCACTTTTTCAAATAAATTATCTCCAAAGTTTTAAAACTTTTTTAATGAAAAAGTTTTTTTTAAATTTTTTCCAAAAAAAGAAATTTTTAAAATTTTAAATTTAGAGGGAAACTCCATCTGTATTAAATTTATTTAATCTCATTATGGATTGATGGATTAATATTTTTAATGGATTGAGGTTTTTTTTTTTAAAATTTAATAAATTTTTATAAATTTAAAATAAAAATTTAAATTTTTAATTAAAAATTTTTTTTAAAGGAAGAATTTTAAGATTTAAAATAAAAAAAGTTTAAAATCCTAATAATTCTATTTATAAAAAAATTTTTAAGGTTCTTGATTTAATTTAATTTTTATTAATTTTAAAAAGATAAAAATTTTAAAAAATTTAAAAAATTTAATTTTTAAAATTTAAATTTTAAGACTAATTTAGCAGTTTCTTCAAAAATCATCGTGAATTAAGTATACTGTTCAATATGTGTGTGCGCCGTTTGTGAAGCCTGTTATTCGGATGCTCATTCCCACTTGACTTCTTTGACTCATAAGATGGATAAATTATGTATTTCAATTTATAGCACAATAATTATTATTTATAAGTAGTTTAAGGGGTAAATATTAAGAATCTAAAAAGATTTATTACAAATTTCTACTTGTATTTAGAGTAAAATAACATATTTAATTCGTTATTCTTATATTTATTGATATTTATAAATCGTAGAGAGTTCACAAAAATTTCTTCCTTATAGATTTAAAGAAAGTGATGATTTTAAGCTATTCATTTTCTTTTTTTTACATATGATGAAGTGACCACTTGGATTACTAAGCTAAAATTTTATTATAAATTTAGTATTTTTAAATTAATGATGATAAACAACAGTTTTGAAAGTACTTCAGTTATGTTAACAGTCTGATGGAATAGGAAATTTTATTTTTTAATTGCTGTGATTAATCAGATCAAGAGAGATCTAATTGAAATAATTATAGATCTTAATTTAAATTAGTGATTGTAAAAAATATAGCTGAGAATTTAATAAAAAAGAGAATTAAATTAGATATTTATTTAAAATGGAATAAATGAGTGGAAGTTGAAGTGTGTCCAAATTGAATAATTATTACACCATTCGTTTAAGCATGAAATTCTAAGAACTTTTTATCCTTGCAACTTTTGTGTGGGAGCGCTCGGTCAAGAGTTATAAGCGACACAAGTTTTAATGAAGAAGATGAAGATGATGAAGATTAATGCGCGAGTCATATCTCTTGATTGAGGGAGTGCTGTGAAGATGATAAAAAAATGAAACTCATATTAATTTTTGATAAGCTATCGAACAAGCTACAGATCAGTGGGTGTTTGAACGATTTCAACTGACATGAAGTTGCAACTCTCCATTTTATTATTTTAACCAATCACCGATTTTAATTAAAATTCCTACTATATTAGAGAAGCAATTGCTCAAGTAAACCTTAAATCTTCTTGATTTCAGATAGTCAACATCATTCTTTTTCTTTATGTAATTCTCAAAATTAATGCACTTATATGCATTTTCAAAGTCCTCCAAATACAAAATTTGTTATGATCTAAAGTTAAAGAACTTTTACTTAATTTAATAATGTAAAACTTAAAATTTTTTTTACTTTCTATTCTTTAATTTCATTTTAATATAAATTTAAAACTGATACAGATACATTCTAAAAAATTAATGAAATATAAAGTTTAGGAATAATTATCCTTTTTAGTGGGCTGATAATTTTAGTAAAGGATATTTTCGAATGATTTTAATAAGTAGTTGTCAAAGAGTGACTAACAAGGATAAGAATTGAAATAAATGTAAGTTAGTTGGGATAAAAATCACTCAAATACATATTCAGTTTAATGAAACAATAAAATTTACCTTACCTTAATAAAATCCAGGTTTTTAAATCGAAGGAGAAAAAAGCAAAACTTTCAAATATTTATTTCATTTTTATTATAATTTTTGAAAGGACCAAAGATTTAAGCTTATTATTTTTGCAATTTAAACTTACTTTACTCGCAGATATACTCTTAAAAGATTTTAAATGTAGCAAGGCACCATTATTTAAACGTATTTTTAAATTATTGTGACAGATTGATCTAATAAATGAAAATTTGAGTTTTTTAAGTAAGGTCTAAAATAAAATAGTATCAATCAGTTTAATTATCCTGATTGTACAAAAATTCTTAATGCTGTTTTTAAGTTATTTATTTAAAAAATATTAAAAAGGGTGAATGAATTGCAATCTCTCAAATTTTAGAATAGATTAGAATTGTTTGGAATAAATTATTCATCATTATTCTTAATCAGCATTTATAAAGTACTAATTAAGTTATTGAATATATCCTAATGTAAAATTTCTTATTTTAATGACTATAAATACGAAAATTCGCAAATTTTACTTACATTATGGTTATGTACATTTGAATTTTGGTTTTTGGTAAAATTAATTTCTTTAACGAAGCGCCCCTTAAATTAAATTTAAATTAAACTAATTGAATAATCTATAAATTATATAAGAGAATTATAAATTTTACAATTCATCTTCAGTTTCAATTAAAGGAGTAACAGAAAAATTAATCTTAAGTAATTTCATAATTAATTGATTAAATAAATAAAATATTTGATAGACTTTTATCCTTTAATTTAATTGAACGTATAGAGATACCTTTTATTAAACTGAATTAAGGATTGCTGAGACTTTATTTAAGATTAAAAGATTTGGAAAATAAAAAATCTTATTTTATATTTAGTTGATATAGTTTAGTAAAATCTTACATCTTAAATATTCAGCGTCCATTGCATTTCAAAAGTAAAATATAACAGAGATAATTTTGGTTATTTTTCAGATTTTTTTAATAGTAATTTTGAATATAGCTGAGAATTTAATGAAAAATCAAGTTATATATTAAATTGTCCTTAGTCAAAAGTTAAAAGAGACAAAAGTTTCTAATATGAAGAAATAGTAGAGTAAGATGAAAGATGCATCATAATTTGCTGCTGAGAGATGCTGGGGGCTATTTCAGGATATATTTGCGTGATTTCAACTGTCATAATTTATAATCTCAATTTATTTTTTTTTAAAGAAACCCTAATTTAAATTTAATTTTTAACTTTATTTAAAAAAGAGAAAGATACTTTCTTATTTCTCCTCCCAAAATATCTAATAGAAATAAGAGATGGTAATCAATAGATTCTTCATTCAAAATTTATAACCGCACTTGATAGAGTAAAAATTAAATTTGGCCCACTTGCAAAAAGCAAAGACTCTCTACTCATTGAAACTTACCTTACAGATAATCAAACTCTAGATATTTTCTCGTTCTAATATTCAAACCTTTTATTTAGAATTTTTTTAGGTTTAATATAAATTGCAACTCTCAAGAAAAATGTCATCTTGTTTAAATAAAGCTTTAATTAATTTGTTTTTATTTTGAATTTATTTTAATAATGAAGCTTCATTTTATTATTTTTTACTTTGGCATTTAAAATTTAATTTTTAAAATTCTATATTAAAAGAATGATCTTAATTTTGAGAGAGGAAGCTATTATTTAATTAAAAGATTTAATTTAATTTTTTTAAACTACTAAGATTTTATTATAGGGTTAAATCTATTTGAATTGAAGAACTGAATAAATTTAAATAATAAAACTTAAAACATTAAGCAGCATGATCTATGGATGATAACTATTTATTTTAAGGGTATAACTTTAAGCTCTTTATAATGAATCATTGAGCATAGTTTAATTGTTTATTAAAAAATTCAAATTTTAATCCAAGAAAAATCATATTTGTAAATATTACTTGTCTTATCTGTCAAATAAAGTAGCCTAATTAGTTTAGAGACTTATTATAATTAAAATGCAACTAATTTTATATAAATATTTTGCAATGATATAACAAAAATAGAAAGGAGCCAACTATAGGCACCAACATACACAAGAATATAGAGCACTATAAAACATTCATTAAACTATTACTCATTAATTTACTTATTAGCAAATATTATATTTTTTAAATTAACTATAGTTTTTAGTTTTTAATTTTATACAAATTGATTATAAGCTTAAATTGTAAATAGATATAAATACTACAAAAATTGAAATGACTCAATTACCCAGATTGATATCTTAAATTCTAAATTAATTAGAGTTTCTTTTTTTTATGATTTAATGACAATTTGAGATATGGTGTGTGCTATCTCTTCACTTTCAAAAGTTTGATCTCTAAAATTTTTTATTTTTTTTATCTTTTAATTTATGATTATTGAAGGATAAAAAATTTTTAATTTAGGAAACTATGATGATAAATTACATGATAATTATTCTATAATTTAATTTCCCATAAAATTCGAAGCTTTATTTATATAATATATTTTGTTAATTTGAATTTTAATGATGAATTTTTATTAATCTAAAATTAGCCTTGAATAGTGGACTTAGAAACTGGTAAGAGTGGAGAGTCTGTTGTAAAGTGTTAGTTTGAAAATTGGAATTAAATATCTTTTACTCTTGTGCACTAGGCTTCAGTAAATGGATTTGACAGAGAGAGCACCAACAAAAGCTTTTTAGACAAAGGAGCTTTTATGATATTTGTGCTATCAGAGCATGGCCAGGTCTTTGGAGCATACTCAAAAGAAGGTTTCAAGTCCTCAATGCAGCTAGGCTATTACTTAAACTAATTCAAAAATAAACCATCATATTAAGAACTAAAAATAAATATCTTCATTAAGAAAAAAATTGAAAACAAAACTTTATCAAAATTTGCTAAATCTATAAAAGACATTAAATATATCAAAATTAAATTTGAAATTATAAAGTATAAAACGAAATAAATTCATTTGAACGAAGTATAAGCTATTTAATCTAAATATAATTTAAACTAGATTTCTAAGAGAATTTCAGTTCAAGAATTTTACTCATATATAAATTTACCTCCCCTGTATCTTTATTCTTAAATGCGTATAATATTCTCACTGTATATATTAAATGAGTTTGTAAAATTAAACAATAAAGATTAGCTTTCTGCATCTAATAATTATAAAATAGATATTCTATCTGTTAAATTATACGAGGTGATGATTTATATAATGAAAGAAACGATATGATTATAATCAAAATAACAAACTAAATTGCAAAACTAATTATATGAAAAATGAAAGTTCATTTATTTTATTAAAAAAATTATATTTCAAAAATAATAGTCTCATTTCTTTACCTATTTTAAAAGAGAAAATAGTTTCCTTGAGTGGGAGATATAATTTTGAGATATATTCTTTTTTTAATTTGTATTTAATTTTTTGAGATATAATAACCGTATTCTGATAGCAAGGCTTTTTTATTTCAGCTAAACAAAAGATCCATTCATTGGTAATATTAAAATCACTCTAGCGCCCTTCGTGTCCTTTCACCTGATTATAACTTTGTTTTCGGGGCTGGAACTGATCTTTTCTTGGTAAGTAACTCTCATGAACGAAGTGACAATTATTGCAACTTAGGAAAAACTTATTCTCTTCCTTACGGACTAACATATGGCAGTGATGAAGCAAAATCATACTTGGCAGGAGGCTTTAAGTTCAAAGTTCTTGACTTTGAAATCTATACTCTCAAGCCAGTTTCTTGAAGATTTAAAAAGATAGATTCAATTTTATTTCTCATTAAATTTTTTGATAATTTAAATAGCAAATTATTCATAGTAAATAATAATTAAGAACATCGCTGAGAGTGAATTATTTGCTGAAGTGCTTAATATTTTTAAAGCAAATAATTTTAAAAAATAATATTCTTAATAAGAGCAAACATAGTAAAGTAAATTAAAATTTTAGGAATGTAATTTATAAATCATTTTCAAAATCAGCACTTATCGTACTAGTTAAAAATAACGATATATATTTTATGTAAAAGAGCAAATATAATAAGATCACAAAGACTCTTCCCTTTAAATTAGACTCTGGAATAATGTTTAGTTTAATTATTTGCGAAGTTAAAGTGAAAATCATTCCATAAGTTTATTAAAATTAATTGAAAATTATGATTCCAAAGTTAAATTTCAATTATCCATAAACTTGAGTGGTTATTCAATATTTTAGCGTTGATATGATAAATAATATTCCATAATAAGAAAATTAAAAAATTGTTTTTTTAATATGATAAATAATTTAAGATTTAATTTTAATATCAAAGATGCAATTTATAAATATCCTAAAATATATTCAATATATATTTTGAAAGGGAATTTGAAAAATGCTGCTTAATAAAATTACAAGTTTTTAATTTCAAACAAACAAATTCTTAATTAAGAGACTATTAATTTTAAAAAAATTAATTTATAAAATGAATGATTAAAAAATTTTCAAGGGAAAATATTTTTTCCATATAGATGCTTTCTGTTATACAAGGATATTTATGATGTATAAAAAATATGATATTCCTATGAAAACATTGAAAATTATAGGAAGAATATGACGGTATAAAAGAAAAAGGATATATATGTATAAGTACAAGCAGCAGAAGCATAATTAAAACCATCTTGAGATAAACTATTGCTTTAGTTTTCAATTTTGGTATTTTGAATCTATCTCTATCATATTTGATTTTCATTTTTTTAAACACCTCAAATTTATAGTAACTTTTTTCTTTTCAAGCTATTTTTATTTTCTAGCTAATTAATTTGCTTATTAATTTTTATCATAATTTTTTTTCCAAATATTTTTACTTTTGTGATGCATATAATATTATTAAATTACCATTGATTTCGCAAAATTTTTAAATAATGTTCCCAATAATTGGTTATAAGCTCAATATTTAAGTTATTTGCTTAGGTGATTGTTTGATTTAAGTTACTGTAGTACACATTTACTAATAATATTACAAGTCACATGAAGAGAGACATTGGTAAATTCTACTCAGATAAATAGACCCTCAAATGTAGGCTCAAGCTATGCAAAGCTTGAGATTGAATTATGGAAAACAATTTCTGCGTGCACTCTGAATAGTTAGCTCCATAGAATGTCCAACAATAAGCCTCTTTGGTAGAATACTACGAGTTTCTATACTAGCTATTGGGTGTAGTAGTTTTCAACATTTCAATCAGACAGAGGCTCTGCCTTGGAATGCTTCTCATGAGGTCCTAGCAACAGGCCTGAAGATCGTTACACGAATGATGGAGGTTTCACATTATTCAAAAATCGTGACTCACTGAAGAGATTTCATGGGCATATAGCAAGCTTTCCAAAAAATCATTTTGCGGCATAAGGTATCAGGATCCACAATCCTCTTAAGAATGCAGTGTGGATTATACATGAATCTCTCAAATTCACTACTAGAGAGACTCACCCTTGAGTTTATTTGAACGATCAGCAGCCCAAGTGATTTAGCAAGACCCCACTCTCCTCATGTTATATTTCCTAAGTAAGGAACTAAATTGGTTCATCATTCTCTCTTAACCCCTTTCTGTATTATTTTTAAAGGCGAAGTATGATGAATCCAAAGCTGATGAACCAATTAAACCAAAAACCCGTAAGCGATTCAAGAACTTCTGCAATACTCCACTCATACCAATCCAATGCATCATCTCAACCAACAAGTGCATGAACTCAAAAACCGTTTGCTTAATCGCATAGATTGTATTTCAGCAGTGACCCACTGGTTCAAAAGTCTGGTACCGGGCAATCAAGCAATGTGGATCTTAAGTTGGGAGCTTGAGGAACGAGTCAGAGAGTGAGCAGGTGCAAGAGATTCGCATTCTTCTCAAATAAAGTCCAGCATGTGGCACCCAGATTACACAATCAATATCATGACATGGAAGCTTCAGCCCTAAGAATTCTGTTAGTATTTGAAAAATCGAGAGAGGGATGGCCTTACGTCTCATAATACGATAAAGCAGAGTGAAGGAACAGCATGCCTCAGTAATTCCACCACGAGTCGCCGAGCGGCACGGCGTGCATCTTTAAAATTAAAAGAATTATATACTTAATAACTTAAAAATAGATAATCCACACAGTTTTAATTCCTCATTTGATTATTAAAGAGTTCACTCCTAATGTCATTTTAATAATTTTAACTGCATTAACATAATTATGAATTTCAAAAATGGAGGAGACTACCTATGGGTTCACGAGCTCAGGGAGGAAACATTGCATCCAGGAATCTTTAATTTAATGTGAAAACAGAGGGAAGGGAGAGGGAGTGTGAATAAGATTTAGTTTAATTAATAATATGATTAATTTAGGTATTTTGAGTTGCTTTTCTAATATAAATTTACTATCTGATACATTTATTTACTCTGACACTTTATGAGTAAAGGGATTTTTTCAGAAGGGGTACGATTCATGATACAACCCATTATGAGTAAAGTAGTAATGAGTTCTTTCAATTTAAGTGATATTTTCCTCAAACATGATTCCTGGATGCAATGTTTCCTCCCTGAGCTCGTGAACCCATAGGTAGTCTCCTCCATTTTTGAAATTCATAATTATGTTAATGCAGTTAAAATTATTAAAATGACATTAGGAGTGAAGCTCTTTAATAATCAAATCGAGGAATTAAAACTGTGTGGAGTTATCTATTTTTAAGTTATTAAGTATATAATTCTTTTAATTTTAAAGATGCACGCCGTGCCGCTCGGCGACTCGTGGTGGAATTACTGAGGCATGCTGTTCCTTCACTCTGCTTTATCGTATTATGAGACGTAAGGCCATCCCTCTCTCGATTTTTCAAATACTAACAGAATTCTTAGGGCTGAAGCTTCCATGTCATGATATTGATTGTGTAATCTGGGTGCCCACATGCTGGACTTTATTTGAGAAGAATGCGAATCTCTTGCACCTGCTCACTCTCTGACTCGTTCCTCGAAGCTCCCAACTTAAGATCCACATTGCTTGATTGCCCGGTACCAGACTTTTGAACCAGTGGGTCACTGCTAGAAATACAATCTATGCGATTAAGCAAATCGGTTTCTGAGTTCATGCACTTGTTGGTTGAGATGATGCATTGGATTGGTATGAGTGGAGTATTGCAGAAGTTCTTGAATCGCTATACTGGCGTTATTTGGTTTAATTGGTTCATCAGCTTTGGATTCATCATACTTCGCCTTTAAAAATAATACAGAAAGGGGTTAAGAGAGAATGATGAACCAATTTAGTTCCTTACTTAGGAAATATAACATGAGGAGAGTGGGGTCTTGCTAAATCACTTGGGCTGCTGATCGTTCAAATAAACTCAAAGGGGGAGTCTTCTAGTGTGAATTTGAAGATTCATGTATAATCCACACTGCATTCTTAAGAGGATTGTGGATCCTGATACCTTATGCCGCAAAATGATTTTTTGGAAAGCTTGCTATATGCCCATGAAATCTCTTCAGTGAGTCACGATTTTTGAATAATGTGAAACCTCCCCATTCGTGTAACGATCTTTAGGGCCCGTTGCTAGGACCTCATGAGAAGCATTCCAAGGGAGAGCCTCTGTCTGTTGAAATGTTGAAAACTACTACACCCAATAGCTATTAGAAACTCGTATATTCTACCAAAAGGCTTTTTGTTGGACATTTATGGAGCTAATATTCAGAGTGCACGAGAAATTGTTTTCCCTAATTCAAACTCAAGCTTTGCATAGCTTGAGCCTACATTTGGGGTCTATTTATCTGAGTAGAATTTACCAAGTCTCTCTTCATGTGACTTGTAATATTATTAGTAAAAGTGTACTACGTAACTTAAATCAAACAATCACCTAAGCAAATAACTTAAATATTGAGCTTATAACCAATTATTGGGAACATTATTTAAAAATTTTGCGAAATCAATGGTAATTTAATAATATTATTATAGTGACTGAAGCAATCTTAGAAGAACCTTACTCCTATATATTTTTTCTCTTAAGTTAGATTAGTAATAGCCTCTTCGGATAGTAGGGTCATCATGAAGTTATGTATATTAATAAAATCGCAAAAGGAATATCGATTAGATATAATTTTATGCTATTTGGAATTTATTTACAACTGGAATTATTGTACTATTCATTCCAAGAAATTACCCTAAAATATTTCTAAGTTTGTCGTTATTTTTCTAAAATATTTCTCTTTCTTAAACAAATTTTAATTCCAATTTTAGCACCTCAAATATTTGAAATATATATTTTTAAATTTTTTTTTAGTTTAAATTTTAAAAAATTTTTATTTAATTTTAAAATTTGAAAAAAAAGTTTTAGTAAAGGATAAAATTTGAATTTTTAAGTTTTAACCTAAAACCCCATTTATTAAGAATTTTTAAACACTTAAAGAAAGATGCTCAAATTGAAAAAACCAAAGATATAAAATAACCAATTATTTTTATTCACTCAACAATATAATATAAATAAATTATGTTACCAATTTGATTGAAAAAATAAATTAGAATGAGCTTTCATAGATTTAATAGGAGATAAATATTTAAATATCTTGAATTTTATTTACTAAAAAGCGCAATTTCTATGTCAAAATTTTTATTAAAATTGAATTCCTTAATATTAAAATCTCTATTAAAAATTTAAATAAAAGTATGAGAGGAATCATAATTTTTTAATATTTGGTTGTTTTTTAAAAAAATGGGGGCTTTTTTTAAAACACCCCTATCTGAACTTGTTAAAAAGTCTATTAAAAAATGAAATGTTTTCTTCCCGATTTAATATCTTTTTGGAATAAATCTTGATTAGGGTAAAAAAAATAAATTCTTAATTATCGTATCTATAAAAACTTATATCGCTAAAAAATCTGAATAGATAGCTCCTGTAAAAGTAACAAAGAAGGAAACTTGCTAAAATTATATGCTTAACGAGTGATGTATGAATTATCTAAATCTACGATACTTCAACTTTTCTCCTTTTTCATTTTAAGTTTATATCGTTAATTCTCCTTCATTATGTTTTCAGATAGTATAAATTGTTTTAATTTCTTAAAAGATATATGATTTTATGAACAATAGAGACAGCCAATAGTAGTAGATTGCGAACATTTAATTTGCTAGAAATGCTATGAAACTAATTGATTGGATGGGCGAAATGGAATCTTCATATGTAAATTTTAAGGCTGCTTAGAAGAAATAGAAATAAAGTTAAAGCCTCAAGTCTTAAAAGCTCTTTTAAAATAGATAAATGATCAAGATGAAAACTTAAACATTAACAATTTAAATTTATCATTTTGACAACCTGAATTAGATGAAAATAGTTTACTTCCTATTAGCTGTAATATTATTAGTTCAGCCTCGATTTTTCAATACTGGCTAGGAAGTCAGCTTTTACTATAAATAGCCACTGTTTTTAGTCTTTTACTGGCTTTAGAAAGGTATTTTTAATCCATCTAAAATAGCATCTGGTGCGAGATCGCTCCCTATAATTATAGGAATTAATGAATCAGCAAAATTACCATTTTAAATAAATTTTAAAGCAACACTCTACCGACAAGAAGCATTTACAATGCCAATTTTTAGAAAAGATGAAAAGAGCTATATTCTCCTTCCTCCAGGCTTAACATTACTTAAAAGCTTTTGAAAAATCTGTTCTGAACTGATAATAATCATGAATTTTTGGAAGCAAAATACTTTTGTTAATATTCATTCTTTCTTAAAAGGCTAAAATAAATTTTATTACTGGTTTTGGATAAGAACCTATTTATAAATTACTTTGATACAATTAACTCTCTAATCCACAATGAATAAAATAACATATTATTTAAAAATTAAATTGTTTTTTAAAAAATATACTTTCATAGGAGAGTTGAAATTTAATAAAAAAAAAATAAAAAAAATTTTTATTTAAAAAAAAATGATAATAAAAAATTAAAATAATTAAATCGAAAATGAACCTTTTAAAAAATAAATTTTTTTTTATTTTTTAAAAAAATTTTTAAATTTAATTTTAAATAAAAAATCTTTTGATATAAATTTTTTTTTAATTTATGAAAAAAATATTTTAAATTGGGAGTTAAATCTGAAGAAACACTTGGAATTATAAAAAAATTGGGTTTATTTAATTAAATTTCTTGACTTGGTTGATTTGCGTATCGCTTAAAAATTTTTAAAAATCTAGATTTTTTAATATGGAAGGTGTTTTCTAAAGGGCATGAAATAATCATCCAAGATTGCTTTTAAGAAAAGTTGTTTTATTAAATAAATGAGAATTTAGACAAATAATTATTTTAAATCAAATAGTCACACTTTATAAAAGGGATATTACAAATTTAGTATATAATATACTATTAATTCCTTTCCATCTTCAAAATCTTGATTAATTCTATTGCCATTTTTATGTATATACTAATTGATTAAGTAATATGCAAGGCAAAATAGATTATGAACTACTCAATAAAGTATATTACATTGTAAAGTAAACTTATTTACGTTTAATAAAATGAATCCTTTCTATAACAATTAGCCTTAAGAGCATCAATCAGAAAATATCAATAAATAGCGTAAAGAGCCCGTTAAAAGAGCTAATATTGACAAATACAATGAATACTATCAAAATTTTAAGAAGTTATTATTAAAATATAATATTCATTCTTAATTAATTTAATTAAGATTATTCAATAATTACTTATAGATTAATTAGATCTCTGATTTTTAATTCTACGAAGCCCTTTTCTAATATATTTTTACATTTTTTATAAAATCCTTTTTTATTAAGCAGATTTAGATAAAAACAAAATAGTTGAACCTCTCATAAAACCTCCTCCCACATATAATCATTCAATTTTTAAACTCTAATTTATGAATTGAAATTATAGATCGTTTCTTTTATCATACCAATGTTAATTAATTTTATTAATTTAAACTAAACTTATAAGGCAAATTATATTTTAGTAGATAATAGTGGACCAGGAAGTAATGAAGACGAGAGAATCTTTGCTTAAGAGTTAGATTTTTAATTGGAACGATATATCCTTTTAGTTAGTCCACTAGGCTTCAGTGAATGGATTTGATAGAGAAAGCTGCTATAACAGTGTGAGGGATAAAGGAGATTTTGTATTATTTGTACTTTCTGAATTTGGCCAAGTTTTTGGAGCATACACTTCAAAAGGATTCAAGCAAGACTTTTACAACTATTAAACATAAAAATTCTAAAGGGGAAATATTTTATTTATTTATTCTGTGTCGAAATTGTATAAATTATTTTTTATTAATTTATTTAATTGATTTGTGCTATAATAATTTTAAATTTAATTTTTAAAGTTAAAAATTTAAATTTTAAAATCAAATTTTCCATTTTATAAAAGTTATTGTAAAAGTAAATTTAACAATTCACCAACTTCACATATTCTTAGTTAATTAAAAAATTAAAAAGAAGATCTGTAATCATATCAATTTTTCCATTCTCCAGTAGAGTGAAATTATGATAATATTTATTTTGAATTGTAATTCATGGAAAATCTCCTTCAAATAATTTAGCTTTTAGTTTAATTTATAAACATTAAAAAAGTAAATCTTTAATTGGCAATAGTACCATGTTGATAGTCTAGCTTTTATTTTCCAACTATGCAAAATGTCCATTCATAAATAATAAGCTTATCGAAAAAAAGCATTGTATTATGGAAATGCAGAAAAAAACTTTCATTTTGGAGGAGGAAACGATATTTGCATATATAATAATTCAGATCAGAGAAGTGATAACTATTGTAATCTAGGATACCCCTATTCTTGTCCAAATGGACTCATTCAAGGAACTAATGAAGCAAGAACTTATTTAGCAGGAAGTGAAAATTTCAAAGTTATTGATTTCGAAATATATACTTTCAAACCAGTTTAATGAAGCTTTATTCACTTAACTATAAAATAAATACATATAAAAGCAGTTGCGTTTAATAATTTTTTAATAATTCTAAAGGGTTAAAGAAACTTATTCTTAATAATTTAAAATACAAAATTTGAAAAAGTTTATTATTTTTCATCTTCATATTAGATCAATAATAATATAAAAGCATAAATATCTGCTTTATAAATATAATTAAATGTTAAAAATAGTTATCTCACGGATATCTCTTTTAGCAACTATTTTATTTGTGATTAAATTTTATTTTATATTAACTCTCAGATGTAATTTATGCCAAGGACATAAAATTACGAGATGATTTTTAAAATTATTCAGCTTAAGGATTTTCGAAATTATTTTCTTCAGAAATTCATAAAATATTTTCAAATTTGGATTTAATTCTAATTATCATAAATAATCTAAGATATTAGCAAGATGTTAGAGCGTAGCTTCAAAAGAATATAAAAACAATTCTAAATATTAAAAGAATATCCATATTTTAAGAGTCGTTTACAACTCATGAAGAAGAAGAAGTGGAAATGCTATGCCTCCTTAATTAAGACTTAGGGAATCCGTTGAATTAAATCATACTCATGAATAAATAAAAAATTAAATTTAATTAGTAAAATCAATATATCATGGCTTAATAAATACTTTTCTTAAATTCTCTGGCAAGTCTAATATATTTTTAGCTAACTTTGGAAGTTTGATAGTACTACATTTACTCCTCTATTGAAGGAATACTCTGATAGGCAATAGTGTAAGAGGTAAAAGTTTCAGTCAATGATCTATGCGATGACTGAGATCTAGAGCTCCTCAAGTAACCCTTCGCATATGATGAGACTTATCAATTAGGTGTCTAAGGATACTTCGGCCTCTAGGATCTTCTCAAACTAATGACTTACTCTTGCTACTTGAAATTGGATAGAGGGTGAGCTCGATAGCTCATCGATCTTAAACCTATTTCTTGGTCTGGCCTGTAGCTTCCTGAAATTAAGACATGAGTACCTTTGCAAGTAGGACTACTATAAAGAGCGGATGGTAAGACATACCTTGGACTGGCTAAAAATAATTAAGGGAGACAGACTAGCTCTAACTGCTTAGATATCAATAGTACACTCTTCTCATCTTATTCTGTTAGAAGCGTTCATCGAATATTTACTGAATTTTGGCCTGCAGTTGCGTTTCATTAAGTTTCTAGGAAAATTCCTAACTAAAATTAGTAGATTGAATTAAATGTTTCTTAAAAAGAAATTCTAACAGGATTTCAAATTGTTTTTATATAAATTTTAATGCCTATTACTCTTATTTAATTTCCACATATTTTTGTTTAAATATACAAACTTGCTTCTTCTTTATTTCTTAAAAGGGGGTATCTGTCTAATTGTGAGCCTCTCTTTATTTATTGTAATTGATCTTATCCACTCTTAAGAATTAATTTACTGGAGATAATATAAATTATAGGTAGAGATCAGAAAAAGAGTGAAGTTGCTCTATAAGACGACAGTGGTAATTCAATAACTAATTTAACAAGAGAGATATTTCAGAATCTATTACTGCAAATTCTATTTAGCTATCATCAGATTAAGTTTTTTTTTAATTGCCAAAAACTGTGTTTAACTCATTTTTATAATTTTTCAAAAATTTATTTTTTTGCTTTAAATTAAAAAATAAATAGATGAATTAAGAAACTGATATCTTTTATATTTGCAAAAATTAAGTATCTATTAAGCTCAAATTAATAATTAACTTATCCCTTTTATACTAACTTATAAATTATATAATTCAATTATCTTATAAAAAAAGATAATTTAGAGCTTCCAATTTTCAAATAAAATTAGGAATATTGCTTCAAATAAATTACTTTTTTATTAGGAGTGTCTCATAATTTTGGTTTTGAAAGTGAATGTATTCTAACCAATTTTGGGGTAAAACTGAAAATTGGAATTTAATAAAGATTCTTATATTGAGATATAAAGCTTAAACTTGATACTAAATATAGCTCGGAATTTATTGAGAAATATAATCAATTTGTTAATATAGAAAGATAAGGTAATCTTTTAAAAATTATTTTAAGTATATAAAAGTCATTTAATTAAAATACTATCTGTTCTAATTTAATTCTTATCAAATTTTTAAATGATAACTCAAGCAAGATATTCTTAAGTTTCTAAGATTAAGAATTTAAAAAGTTTAAAATTATATGTAAATTATATGAATGAGGATTTTGCATAACTCAGATTAAGTATTCAAAACCCCATAATATGATAAGAAAGTGAAAATAAGTTGTGTATAATTAATTTCTTTATTAATACTTATAATCATGCGAGTCAAACGCGAAATTACTCAAAAATAACTACATGATCCATC
>JAJKFJ010020988.1:0-34027 GCA_027382625.1 Tetmemena sp. SeJ-2015
AAAAATTTTAAAAACCCCTTTTTTTTTTTTTTAAAAAATTTAAAAAAATTTAAAAAATTAAAAAAAAATTTTTTTTTTTTAAAAAAAAATTTTTTTTTTAATTTTTTTTTTAAAAACCAAAAAAAAAAATTTTTGGTTGAAAAAATTTTTAAAGAAAAAACCCCCCAAAAAAAATTTTTTGGGAAAAGGGGGCCCTTTTTAAAAAATTTTAAAAAACCCCCCAAGGGGTTTAAAAAAAAAAAAATTTTTTGGTTTTTAAAAAAAGGGGGGGGGAAAAAAAAAAAATTTTTAAAAAAAAAGGTTTTTAAATTTTTTAAAAAAAAATTTTTTTTGGGGGTTTTTTTGGGGGGGTTTTTTTTTTTTAAAATTTTTAAAAAAGGGTTTTTTTTTAAAAAAACATAACCTTTAAAAATGTAAAAAAAATTTTTAAAAAAAAAAAAATTTTTAAAAAAAATTTAAAAAATTTTTTTTTTTTAAAAAAAAAAAAATTTTAAAAATTTTTTTAAAAAAAATAATTAATTTTTTTAAAAAAAAATTTTTTTGGGTTTTTTAAAAAAAAAAAAAATTTTTTTTTAAAAAAAAAATTTAAAAAAATTTTTTTTCCCCAAAAAAAAAATTTTAAATTTTAAATTGGTTTGAAAAAATTTCATAAATTAAGTAAACTGAGTTAGAATATTATTTAAGCTCATGAAGCTTCAAGAATAATAGAACAAACAAATATAAATAGGTATGATAAATAGTATTAACGCTAAAAAGCACAGACTCCAAGAAAAATTTAAAAATTCTAGGCTCTCTTAGAATTTTTAAAAAAAATTTAAAAAAAAAAAGATTTCTTTCCCTTAATTTCTTATTTTTTTTAAAAAAATTTTAAAATTTTAAAAAAATTTAAAATTTATAAAATGAAGTAAATTAAAATAAAATAAATTTAAATTAAATTTTTTTTGTTTAAAAATTTCCGGGTTTTTTAGGGAAATTTCCCCAGTTTATTGATGGCCCCTTTTAAAGGTATAAAAAAGGGTTTTATTTAAATTTAATTTTTAAAAGATTACATTCTATCTATCCATTTATTATAATAAAAGGAATTTTTTTAATTTGTATTATATTTTATTTTATAAAAATTTGCTGGATAAATAATCTATCTCTGATTAAATTTATCAATATAATTATCTCAATAATTATTGAAAACCTATCCCTTTTTATAAATAATGAAAACTTAATTGTAATATTTTTGCTCAATACTTAATATTAATTATCTTTAAAACTACTTTGATATTTAAATTTTAATGAAATTTAAATTCATTATTTTATAATTACTTTTTGAATGTAATTAATTCATGAAATCTTATTTTTATATTGATATTCTATCCTCAAGTTGGACTAGTTAAATAATTGAAATAAAAAATATAGAATGTTAATTATATAGTTATTATAAAAATAATTTATTTTAGACTACGTAACTGGGAAGATAGTATACTTCAAATTTATATTATATATTTCTTATAAAACTCTTCGAAAAATGCATTAGAATTATTTAATTTCATTTTTACTAATCAGCATCTTTTTATAAAATAAACAAATCCTTGAAAATAAATTTAGCTTAATATAAGCTGGATAAAAATAGGAAAATAATCGTAAATTTTGATTAAACTAAGATTATTAAAAATAGTAAAATTTTTTGGCTTAGTTAAAGGAAGTAATTTTTAAAAAATAAAAAATTTTTTGTTTTAAAAGGGGGTTAGAAAGAGTTTTTTAAAGGGTGGGTTATTAATTTTAAATAAAAAATTTTAAAGAATTTAAAATTTAAAAGAACCCTTTTCAGATCTTAAAATTAAATAGAAAGAGTAAGTCCTCTAAAAATAAATTTAATAAAAAAACATGGATATTTAATAATAACTTGTTTCTTATATTATAAAAATATATTTCAATTTCTAGTTTAGTTTTGTATTTATGGTAAATAATTTCATTCTTTTACTTTGCTATAATTGCTATAATTTAATTAGGAGTTCGATCTAAAAAATTTAAAAAAAGAGTTACAATATATAATTTTCTATATTTTATTATAACTTTGAAATGGTAATTAATTTTCTATGATTGTTTTAAAATAATCTTTCTAATCCTTATAAGAGAGGAAGTAATTAATGATGAAGGGATCTCCCAAAAATTTTAAAAGGTGAATTTAATGATCTCATTGAATTTTAACCAAAATCAATAAATAGATTTTTTAATAAAATATTGTATCTAAAAGTTTCTTTCAATAAAGTAAATTTTAATTTATTCCTACAATTTCGAATTAATTATTTATGAAATTGAATAATTTGACTTAAAAAATATTAATTTTAAGAATGAATTTCAAAAAAAAAAATGTTTAATTAAATTTTATTAAATTTTATTTTAAATTAAATAATTTCAAATTTTTTTCACCTTTCCCTCTAAAAAATTTTTATAATGAAAAAAAAATAAAAAAATTTTTTAAAAAATTTTTCGCCCCAATTATTTTTCCAATTTAAGGTTTATTCAAAATTTTTGGGCCCTAAATTTTTAAATCCTAATTAAGTCAGCTTGGGGCCAGCTGCCCCTAAAAAAAATCTATATTTTTAGCTTTTTTTTTCGCTATTGTAAAAAAAATTTAAAGCGCTTTTTTGAAATAAGAATATTTTTACAAAACAAAATTAATTTATGAAAAAGGGGCTAATGCTACAATTTTAGCTCTACTTTTTGGGTTAATAAGCTGTTTGTTTTCAAAAAATATTGCCTATTTCAAAAAAGGCTTTAAATTTTTTTTCAATAGCGAAAAAATAGCTAAAAATATAGATTTTTTTTTAGGTGGGGGTAAAAGGGTTAAAAAATTTTAGGCTAAAATGTTCGAATAAGCCTCTATAATTGGAAGAATCAGATTCAGGAGCGAAAATTATTCTATAAATATATTTTTTACTTACTTTTTTTTCATTATAAAATTTTACTGTCGAGGAAAGGCCCCCCCCATTTCAGGTATTTAATATTCAGAAGTAAAATATAATTGTATATTTTTAACTTTCCAATTATATTTTTCACTCAGCTTTGTCTTTGAATAGAGAGCCAAGGTTATAATTTTTGGAACTTGATATGCAATTAAAAAATTATAACTCTCAGTTCCTGGATAAGTACAAATTCAAGTATAAAACCAACTAAATAAATCATGTATTTTTTTTATTTGTATGCTAGAGGTGAGCCTTTTCATATTATTGCAATCAATTGGAACAATTCTAAGGTAATTATTAAATTCTTCAAATCTGCACATTCCATTTTTAACTTTTTCTCCTCCTAAGCAAAGACTCCTCCATCGCGTATATTTTTATCTATAAAATGGGAATTTGTTTATTTAAAGTCAAGTGAGAATAAAAACATTATAATTTAATACAATAAAATTTCTAAAACTGTTAAGTTAATCTATTTTATTTATAAACAAAAATGAACAAGTTAAAATAGAAAGAAATCTTATATAATTTAAATAGAAAAATATATTTTTTATTTCTAGCGATAATAACAGCTCTCAAGATAGACAAACAGCAAAATCTAAATAAATAAAGTTTCATTAAATAAATAATAAAATTAAATTAAAAATTGTATTTAATAACGAATTAAAATGAATTAAAAATTTGGTAACCCACTCAATTAATTTAAATAAAATATAATAAATATTTTTGGTAAAAAGAAATTGCAGGAAACTTACAGAAATATTTCTTATAAAATGAAGATTTTTATTTTGAGTTATTTAATATATTTTCATCTTCTAAATTAATTTCACAAATTAAAAAATTAACTATACTATTTATTAATTAATAATTGCTTCTTATTCTGTTAATATTTGTTTATTCTGCTAAATATTTTTTTAATAAATATATTTTATTGAATCACTTATATGTGTCACAAAAAAGAAAAGACTTATAGAAGATTTTTTTTATTATTTTTAAATTAAGTTTTTAATCTTTTAATTTAATTTTTAATGTTTATTATTATTTTTAAAAAGAAAATTTAAAATTTTCCCCTTTACCAAGCCTAGTTACATCTTCTCTTTACTTTAATTGATTAATTGTTCTTAACTCCCAAATCAATTCACTTATTTACCTTTAATGTTATTGTTGTTTTGGAATTTGAGTAACTTTAGTTTCATTTTTCTGTTAAAATTAATGTTAATATAATTAATTCAGCTTGGATTTTCGGAATGTTTTTATTTTCCTCTTGAATGAGAAGACAATGAAAAACTAATAGAAATTATTTTAGTCCTAATTTACTCTCGTAAATGCTCTCTGAAGATTAAGTAGGGCACTTTAAACAATATTAATTCACTTAATTATTTTTCAGCTTTAAGAAAGATATTCCTCTAAAACAATAATCTCAAATTAATACAAATGCATATGTAAGTTAATCAAATATAGGGAAGAAACAAAAATTAGCTTAAAGTAGAGCTTTAATTTAAGCCATCAATTAAAAATTTTTTGTTTTAAAAATAAATATAATTAATTTGATTTAGGGGTTTCCCGAGTTAAATATACTTACTTATTTTATTCAAATCACTTTTTCCTTTATTTGTTTAAAATTTTAAAAAATTAAATTTATAAAATAAAAAAATAAAAATTTATTTTTTAGAAAGATGAAATTCTTTAACTCCATTGATCGGTAGCTTGTTTGATATGATATAATAATTTAATATGGGTTTCTTCTTTAGGCAAAAGAGATATGATGAGCTCAAAATATAGATCGATATAGTGTGAAGCATTTTGCTGAGGGCTCCCACACTAAACCGAAAAGAATCCACTGCTTTAGAATTGATGATCTAATGGAATTGCCAATTCAAATAAGAGATAGATGAACTTAACTTATTCAATCAATTTAAATTTACTTATTAATTTAAAAATAACTTTTTTGTTAAATTCTTAATTATAATCATAATCGAAATAAATTCGAATGTTTTAATTAAATAACCTTGATTAAATATTTACTGCATGAAAAGCGGTTAGACCGGCTATTATAACTAAAATAAATATGACTTAAATTATATGACTTTCATTTAAAAATAATTCGCATTAATTTAGGTTGATTTGAATTTTAATTTATATTGTAATAGTACGGAATTCAAAGTATGGTAGTATTTCCTAACGACGACTACTTTAAATATAACTATTTTTCTATCTATTTAGCCAAGATGAAATAAAATCTTGCTAAGTAAAGTATCTTTAAAAATATCTAATTGATAACAGTATATTTTTTTAAAAAATAAAACAATTTTTAATTATTAAAATCTTAAAAGTATAACATACTTAAAATTACTTCAATTCTAAATTTCATTAAGTTTTGAATTTTATAATGATTGTTAATCTATTCTTAATAAACTTCCCTCAACAAAATTGAGGCTTACTTTTTGTTGAATATATAAATGTAAACTTTTTAAATAGATAGATAATAAAAAATATACGTTATGATGATTTTTCTATCTGATAAGTCCTTCAAATAAACTAATCAAAAAATAATTGCTTAAATAAAAAAGATAGATCCTTATTTCAGTATATTTTACTTTTTGTTAATTTTTAAATGAAAATTAAAGAAAATATTTTGAAAAATGCTATCTATAGTATTATATATTTGTAAACATAATATTATAATGATTACTTTGCATACTTGTTCAGCTCTTACAGTAGTTCTTACTATTATAGTTGTGAATTAAGGTAAAAGAGAGAGAGAATAAAATAATAAAACTAAAATGATAAATTAAAACATCCTTGCCAAAGAAACTGTGGACTTTGACTTTCATCTTTAAGAATTTCCTAAGAAGCACTTTGAGAAATTTAATTCCTGCAAAAAATTTTAAGTTTTATAATTTTGGAGGGTTAGAATTTTAGTATCAATGCCATCCATGATTGCACAGAAGATCCTCATGATGAGGGATATAATTATCTTATAATTTTGAAATTATTTTTAAAGTTCTTATTTATTCAATTAACTATCTTTGAATTTGAATATTTAAACTTTAACTCTTCATTTACAATTTAATTAATTTTCATTTAAATTCTAAATTTAGGATATAAACGTCGCTAATTAATAATTAGTTAAAAGGAATTTACTAAATGTATAAATTAATATTTGACAAAATTTGATTTATTTTAATAAGTTATAGTTAATATTTTGTGTGTTTTAATGGTTCATTTTGAAATCCATTGTTTAGGTTTTTAATGTCCAAGCGATTGATTTACAAGTATATAAGCATATTAATCTGTTTGAAACCATTTCAGAGACATTCAAGAGGATTACATCCATAAATGCTTGCTAGTTTTAATAAGGTTTTTAAGAACTTGAATTTAATTATAAAGCATGATGCTTACTGTGAGAAATAAATATTTCTTTCGAAAATAAATTTTATAAGTAACTATAGTAAATTTTTATCTGAAGATAGATAAAAATTTGTCCAAAAACAAATTATCATTAATGTATTTGCAATATGCTAATATAGTCCTTTAATACAAATCTACTGGATTAGCAATAGCCAATACTTCTTTCTCAATCAGCTCTGCTGACATATTAACATTAAAAATTTATATTTATTATAAAAAGCTATGATTTTGTAACTTAAATTATTAAGAACTTTTATTTTACTCGTTCAAAATTTATAATTAAATTATTTGTAAATAATATTATTTTTGCAAAATATATTTAAAATACAAGAAATTAAAACAGACTCTAAAATATATTAATTTATATGTTAAAAATATCACCATTAAATTAATAATTTAATTAAATTTTGTTCTGACGTTATCAAATACAACGATATTAAATTATATTTAATCTTAAGTTTAATGTATAATTTGACTAATTTAATAGCGATAATTACTCAGTATATAATATTTTGAGTAGTACTTATTCATTAAATTTGTATGAAGAAATAATTATCAAATGTATGGAGTATTTTTTAGGATGAATGTAAGATTGAGAGAGAGCAAACCCAATTAAAGTAGAGTTTTATTTTTAAAATACATTTTAATTTGTGAAACCATTATTTTTTAATTTAATGAGGTAGCCGGCTTCTATAATTTCAATCTTCAGAAAAATAAGATCATCGATAGTGAATCAATGGAGATCTTTGATGACTGTTTGAAAAAAGTTGGAAAATTTAGAGTGTGGTCATTCTCTTTCTTTTATGTTATAGATTAAAATAATAAATGGGGAGCTGCAACTTCGTGGCAGTTAAAATCACAGATTCACTCTCTGATCTGGAGCTTGTTCAATAGCTTAGCAAAATATTTTATGAGTTTCTAATTTAATTAATTCCACGATATCTCTCAGCTGTAAAATATGATGCACAGTTTATTGATTTTGAAATACTTACCATTCAATTTGTTTCTTTATAATCTTGATTAGCACCCCAAATAAAATTTGAAAAGGACAAAATTTCTTTGAATTTTAAGCTCTTTAGAATTGTATTATAAATCTGACACTGATTTAATCCATTTTAATTTAACATCTAATTTAATTCTCTTTTTTATTAAATTCTTAGCTTTAATGAATTTAATATGTATCGATATCATAACAGACAGCTCTAATATCTACCTTGGAAAATATAAAAGTCTTTATTATTGACGATTTTTTAATAAATTAATTGAATAAGGCTAAAAATAGTAAGATATCATTAAAAAAAGAATTTTTATTGTTTTCACTAGAAATATGGTAATTTTATGGAATCGGTTATTTAATTATAAATTATAAGTCTAAAATAAAATTTGGGGGGGGGCCTTTCCTCGACAGTAAAGTTTTATAATGAAAAAAAGTAAGTAAAAAATATGTTTATAGGATAATTTTCGCTCCTGAATCTGATTCTTCCAATTATAGAGGCCTATTCGAACATCTAAGGCCTCAAATTTTAATCCTAATTCAGTCTGCTAGAGGTCAGCTGCACCTAAATAAAATCTATATTTTTAGCTATTTTTTCGCTATTGTAAAAAAAATTTAAAGCGCTATTTTTATATAGTGCAATATTTTTTGAATATATAACATGCTTTAGCTATAAGCCTAAAGAAGTAGAGCTGAAACATTGTAGCATATGACCCTTTATCATTAATTAAATTTTTGTTATGTAAAAATATTGCACTATTTTAAAAATAGCGTTTTTAAATTTTTTTACAATAGCGAAAAAATGCTAAAATATAGATATTATTTAGGTGCAGCTGACCTCTCTGAATTAGGATTAAAATTTGAGGCCTTAGATGTTCGAATAGGCCTCTATAATGGAAGAATCAGATTCAGGAGCGAAAATTATCCTATAAACATATTTTTACTTATTTTTTCATTATAAAATTTTACTGTCGAGGAAGGCCCCCCCCTAAATTTTAATTTGAAAGAAAAAAAATATGCAAAATTTAATTCACTTCTTTGCGGTTTTTTTTTAAAAAAATTTTGTGTTGGAATGATATCCTTAAACCCAAAAACGTTCATGCTTATAAAATTGAATGTCCCCTCTCTGAGCTCCACTTTAGGAAGAAAAATGTCTTTTATAGATGGAAATAGTAAAGCATACATCAGCCTTCAAAACTATAAAAATTATAAATTCATCCTATATTTAATTTATTCATCATTTTAAATTGCGAACGACACTACTTATGTGTATGCCTTCCAACATGAGCCATTGTCAGCATCTTAATATTTATTTAAGGTAAAACTTAAATACTTTCTTTTAAGACTTTAAATTATAATTGTGGGATATTTTTGATTTAATTTTGTCTTAATATTCATTAAACTAATAAATTAAAAATACTATGTTTGAATGTTAATCATTAATTTGGTTCATTAAAATTAACTTTTGCATAAAATTTATAATTATAAAAGATACTTTCTTAAATAAGGAAAGAAGGAATTTAAAAGAAATTAAGTGGAATTAAGAAGTAATCCTTCAGAATTAAAGCATGATCATAGCTGGTGTGTCCGTACCCAATTAAGAAATTTCAGCCCACGACATCAGTTAATCAGTGATGACGCTCTTATGAGTGGACGAGAAAAATCGCCTCTCTCGCCAAATCTCACTCTCAGTACATCTAGTCTGTCGGCCTCACCGTGGAGCAAAAAGCTTCGAATCCGGATTTGGTAAGACAAAATAGAATGCACCCACAAGCTATCCTAATTGAAGAGACCAGTATGACTCAATGGTATCAGTAAATTATCATTAAGCATATGCGTATACACCAGTAGTCAAGCCTAACATGCACACTTTCTCTGGCTGTCTCTGTGAGTACAACAGCGGCATACCTATCCCCTCGGGGTCCCTAGAGGAAGGTATCCTTTGCTCCTTATCACGATTGCAATTATTCTTCGATGGGAGGACACTAATCTAAGGTCAGCGGACAACGGTTTGGGAAGTAGTACAATTATCTCACGGCTTTCGGGTTCGCCATAATCTTGTACCCTTTGAGGGCACTATAAAACTTATCACTTAATACTAAACAAGATCGTTTCTGAGGGAATAAATTAAATCAGCAGGGACTTTATTAGCCAGATACATTTCCTTCTCCTGACTTGACAACTTTAGTGCCACGTCACTGAATTTAGATTTTACCTCATAATTTCATGCTTCAATAAATAAAGAAAAAGTATAAAAATTTTAATTCGATAATTGCAAAGTTTTACACAAGCATTTTATAGCCACTGGACAAATTTCATGTCTCACTTATTATCCAAATAAATATTTTTTGTTTTATATATATCAAGAATTTGTCTATAATTATAAGATTAATAAAAATTAAACTTATTTTTTTATCCAAGTTTCTAATTTTATTCATATAACTTATTTAAATCAATGATTCACCTTATAATTCTTAAATATGTTTTAAATTAATTTTAATAAATTATAATATATATCGATCTACTAGTTACCGCAAGTATTTTTTTGAATTATTTAAAATATCCTATTTTGTTTGTCCTGAAGAGGATTTAGAGATATTTAATTATGGATTAAAAGTCTAACTTTTTTTTCTTCTTTAATAGATTTATATCTTTATAATGCTTAAATACAATAAAGAAGTACTTGACGAAATTTCTCAAGAGTGATCTTTATATTAATTAATTTAGCTTACTAAAATAATTTAGACTACTTATAATAAAATTTGATTTCTCTAGTTATTTGAATTGAATATAGTTGATCTTTCAATAGTTACATCAGTTTAAACAAAAATAATATAATAAAATTGTAAAATATACGTTAATATAAACAACAAGATAAAGATAAAAATTTAATTTTAATATTTTACAATTCTTTAGTTTAGTAAGGTCATTTGTACTTTTTCTTATAATGTTTATTTAGCTTTCAAGATTTTTCTGGTGATGACTACTTTATAAGTAAATATGTTTTAATTTTAGCTTTGTGTAAAAACTGTGGGTATATAATAACATGCTATATCTCATGTTCTCAAATAGAGGATGTAACTAATAAATAAATTAATATAAAATAAATCACTAAATATGTTTTTAATGTGAAATATTTGGAAAATATTTGATGACTTACCTTATTTTATAAAAACTATATCTATTAAAAAGAAAAAACCAAATTTCAAAATCATTATATCAGCCCTGATGTCAATTTTTAAAGTTCTAAACTAATTTCGAAATTAAGTTTGTGTCTTATTCATATTATTGAAAGCTTATAATAGAGTTTTGAATAACTGGCTCTTACTCAATCTGATCAACCTACTTCTTATATATTTTACATAAAGAGTTTTGCAAATTTATAAAAAATTGGAGCTCGAGAAATAATAATTTTCAACTATATTTAATTTTTATAGCAAATAAAACCCTGCTTAAAAATCTTATATACAAATAAAGAGTATTTTTTTAAGTCAGAAAATTAAAATTTAAGCTAAATTATTTTCAACTTTATCTTCTTTTCTTTAAGTGGCCAGGATCATTTTAGAAGTTTATAATTTTAGGTCCTTTAATAAAAATTTGTAGCATTTAATTCGATTTTCTTTAAAAGTTTTAATCACCCAAGTATATGTCTAAAAAATAACTTATTTTAATTGAGAGAAGAATAGCGCAATTAAACAATCATTAACGAAAAACAATTTCTTGCTTTTACTTTTTATATTTATGAGTTATTTTTTAATTAAAATTACTAATTTAATAAAATTTTATAATGTAAGGAAATCTTTAATTAATACTTATTCTTGTTTAGACACCGATATGAATGATAGGATTTTTATTTGTATGTTATAATTTATTTATCTTTAATAAATTAAGCTCAGTTCTCGAATAATGTCTATTATTATTTTGATCAAAAGTAGATTTGAAGAAAATAAATTATTTTAGTGAACTAAAAAATATACTAAATAGGAAATAGAATAAATAAGTAATTAATTCAACATAGACAAAGATAACACAACTTCTTATCTTCAATATAAATAAATTATTGGGGCAGTACACAATTTAGAGTTATATCGTTATTTTGTAAGTTAATTTTTTAATTCTATATGCCCACTATTTATTTAGAAGTCTTCTTTAATGCTGATTTGAAACTCATAAATTTGTTTGCTAATGTTCATAGCATTAAATTTAAACCTCTTTTTATTCTTATAAAATGCAGTCAATTTTTAATAAATAATCGATTATAGGAACTCTTGAAAATATTAATACTATTTATAGGAGAGTAGCTCTGTTTTAATTTACGCTATCTTTCTAAACTCCTAAAACATGTATAGATGTGTATGACCATACTATAAATCAAACCTTTAGCATTATGATTTTATTAATTTAAAGAACTTATTTTTCCTTCAGAATAAAAATAAAAATTCAGGAGTTTTAGTTCAAAGATATGTATCAGGTTTTAACATGATATACTTTATTCTTTTTAACAAATTTTTATTCAGAAAACATAAGAGGATTTTTAAACTCATAAGGATTTAACTTTTATAAAAATTTAATATTTTATATATAGCCTAGAATTTAATAAAAAGAGAATTAAATTAAACATTAAATTAAATTTGAATAAATAAGTGACAGTTGGAGTGTGTCCGATTTGAATAATTATTACACCATTCGATTTAGCATAAAAATCTAATGAGGGCTCAGTCAAGAGTTATAAGTGACGAAAGTTTTAATAAACATGATGATGAAAATGATAAAGAGTGCGTGAGTTATATATCACTTCTGAGGGGTGCCACGAAGATAATCAAAGAAGAAACTCATATTAATTTTCAATAAGCTATCAAACAAGCTATAGATAAAGGGGAGAATTTGTGATTTCAAATGTCCCTATTTTGCAACTCTGAATTTATTATTTTAATAAATCACCAATTTTAATTAAAATTCCTATTATAAAGTATACAGGTCACACTCTCCTATAATTTATATATTGAAAAAAATGACTGACAAGGTTTGTGGCTTGTTTTAATATAATTCAAGAGAATATTTATAGCATTATAAGAGAGAAAATAATGCTATATGCAATTAATATTTACGTTTAAGTACTACCTCAACATTTTCTCCAAGCCCTAGTTCTACTCTTACAACTTTCACAATTGGAACACAATATATTTATTCAAATAAATAATTATTAAGTCAATAATCTGTTAATTACAATTCAGAATAACTTTTAATAATTTTTAATATGGAGAGTTCTAGTATTAAGCCACACCATTAGTCTATTTTATTATTATCTACTTTGAGCAATACAACAATCAACACTAAAAAATTATAGAAAACTTAAAGTCTAACATTATATATAGCTTTTAAAATGTTATATATTGTTATTGCCGAGCTTTTTAATAGGACTCGATCAATTAGTTTGCTAATCGAGTTAAGAAAATTAATTTCAAATTAATTTCAAAGCTTTGCTGCTAAATTTATTAGACTTTGAAATTGTTAATAACTAAATTATGCCAGTCTCTTTAATATAAAAAAAAATATATTTAAAATTAAATAGTTATTTTATTTTCCCTTTCGATGAAATATTTATATGATTTAATGAAATAATGAATCCTGATAAAAACAGGCTATACGATGCAGCATACTTAAATTGCAATTATCTTGGCCCCACTTTCATTTATATTTTATTGTCGATCCCGTGGACCAGATTATAACTCTGCCTTCATCAGCCTCTTATTTATCTTATTCGATAGACTGGCCCTCCGATTGTTTCGATTCGCAGCTTACCTTCACTTGGTCAGTAGATACATATGCAATCAAGCCCTCCTTCCTCTCTTTTACAAACACCTCTTCATCCTCAACACTAACCATGTCTTAAATAAATAATTAAAGTCACCAAGCACTTCAGATATAGGGAGCTATGTCGTTAGAATCACTTTTGCTCTCTAAGATTAAATTAATGAGTAAAATATTTAATCATCAATAAAGAATAAGATACGCCCTCAATCTACACATAGAAGACGTTCGTGGTTGAGGTGTATCCCGCAGCTCCTTATGGCTAAACTCAAGTCACCTGTCCTTCATTAATCTACCTTACTATGTTCTATAAAGGCAGCACGCTTTATACTGACTGGCAAGGTATGGATATGGACTCTACTGGCAATAATTTCATTTTCTGTGGAAGATCTCCTGATTCTGATATCACCAAAACTACAAGTAAATATTTATTTCTCCTTCAAGTAATAAATCAATCCTATTTGGAAAACTTAAATATCTGTGCAATAATTTAGTAGAGAAAAAAATTAAATAGATGCTTTATTCAAATGAATGTGCACCAAATTATTATTTTTCCTTAATTTAAACGATCTTATATCTTTTAAATTAATAACAAATCTTATTTGTAAAGTTCATCTCTAATTCAATGAAAATTTTATTGTAATTCATATATTTAATTTCTTTTAAAAGCTATTATCAGATATTAAATTCTTCTCTAACATTAAAGTTTTATATATAAGTAAATATGCAGGATTCTTGCAATCTACTACACTTGGTTTGAACTTAAACTTCTTCCTTACAGTCTAAGCTTCAAATAGTGTGGGAAGGTGCTATTCCTACTATGGCTACAATAGCTCTTAAATTATTCAATTAAAATTAAAAGCTTCATCTATTCTGCTTTTCAGACATAGGTCAATACGGATTCAGATACACTAATATATGCAATACAAAATATAATCTCAATCTATATTTTAAATGACTTAATAAATAAGTACTTATATTTTTAGTAATCTTCTTCAACAGAACTTATTTCTTATGACTCTTAAAAGAGCGCACTCACTAAAAAGTTGGAAGGACATAATTACTATAAATTTTTGGCTAAATTGAATTTTGTAACAATTATATAAATTTGAGATAACTCAACTTCCACTCTTTGGTTCCATTTTACTTTTGTTTATTAATTATAGTTGGAATTTTAATTAAAATCGGTGATTGGTTAAAATAATAAATGGAGAGTTGTAAAATAATGTCAGTTGAAATCGGAGATTCACCCCTTGATCTGCAACTTGTTCGATAGCTTATCGAAAATTAATATGAGTTTCTTCTTTAATCATCTTCGTAGCTCCTCTCAGCAGCGAGATATGATTCCGCACCCCTTCAATCTTCATCATCTTCTTCTTTTGAACTTGTGTCGCTTATAACTCTTGATGAGCGCTTCCCACACAAAAGTTGCAAGGATAAAAAGTTCTTAGAATTTTATTCTGAATAAAAATGGTTAATAATTATTCAAATTGGACACACTTCAACTGTCACTGATTTATTCCATTTTAATTTAATATCTAATTTAATTTCATTTTTATTAAATTCTCAGCTATAATAACATTTTTTCATTAAACTCTCATTTATAATGCTTCGCCACACTTCTTCAGGGTAGTATAGTTATGGAAGAATAAAACCCCTTAATTCTTTAATTTTGGGTCTTGAAAGAAAAAAATTTTAAAAAAAGCCCCTGAACTAATTAACCTTAGTTTTAAAGTATATTGAAACTATTTCCTGCCTTTCTCTGAAATTTTAATTAATCAATTTTTAAAGCTCTCTATATTAATTGATCAACATATTTTATATAATGGCTTGCATCATTTAATTAATTTATAGAATTTATAGTCTGGTAGCCTGGCATTAGATATAAATTATATGTATAATATTTATTGGGGGGGCCTTTTCGTATCCATTTTTTCATAAAATTTAAAAAAATCCTTCTCCAAAATTAAAAAAAAATTTTTTTTTTTTTTTTTTTTTTTTTTTTTTTTTTTTTTTTTTTTTTTTTTTTTTTTTTTTTTTTTTTTTTTTTTTTTTTTTTTTTTTTTTTTTCCCCCCCCCCCCCCCCCCCCCCCCCCCCCCCCTTTAAAGAATTTTGTTTTTTTTAAAAATATAATTTAAAAATTTAAAGTTTATTAAATTTAAAAAAATTTTTTTTTCATTTAAAAATAAATTAAGAAAAATTATTTCAAAAATTGCTTTATTCTAATTTTTTTTCAAAAAATAAATTTAAAAAAATTAAAAATTTTAAAAATTGGGGTTCTTTCTTTAAAAAAAATTTTAAAAAACCTCTTAAAGAATTTTGGCCAAAAAAATTGGTTTTTTTTTAAAAATTTTAAAGGTAAATTTTTTTAAAATTTTAAAAAAAGTTAAAAAAAAATTTTATTTATTTATAGTGTCTCTTTAATGAATTATGATTTATTCTCTTTTTATTCATTTAAATTTTTAAATCCTTTCTCCATAAGTTGGAGTTTTATTTTTTATTATAGCGCTGTTAAGTGACAAGATACAAATTTAATTGAATTCTGAATGATCTTATAAATATATTTGTTTTAATGCTCTCAACCAGAGGGACAACTTTTATGTATGATTAATTTATTCATCATGAATTTCATAATTTTTATGGATAAAATTCTAAATTATTATATCCCTTTAAATAATTTTTTTTAGCATAGATATCTCTTATAAAAATAATGCATGAATTTTATTGTTCTATAGTTTTTGTTTATATAATTTATTTGATTACAGGATAGATAAAACTACAGGTGATCAATACTTTACAGGATCCGTTTATTTACAAATATTTATTCTATTTACTTATTTTAATATTTTTGGATATTCTCATTTAATTATTTATTTAATTTAAATTTTAAAAAATCAATATTTTTTAAATTATTTTTAAAAAAAATTTTTTAAACAAAAAGTGAAATTTTTTTTTAAGAAAAAAAAAATTATTTTTTTCTAAAAATCCAAAAAAAAATTTTTGTTTAAAATTTATTGGGAAAATTTTTTATTTAAAGAAAAATTTTTTCCGATCTTTTTTACTCGAATTTTTTGAAAATACTTTATAAATCAAAATTATGTTTTATTTTTTTAAATGGTTTTGGCTGTTTTATCAAAATTTTGAATCTTAACTTGAATATTATTTAAGAAGAATTTGACAAGTTTAAATATAATAGCCAAGATCCTATATCTGCAAATTTCATAAAATTACCCGTAAAATCACTGATAAACTCAAAAACATACTTTTGAGGGTCTTCCAATCATATGTACAATTTTTTAAAAATAATCATAACAATTCTAGCCCAAATAAGTTTTCAAATAATCCAGCTATCAAAGGAGTTTTTATATACAATAATCTTTTTAAATAAATTAATATAAAGTAATGAAAAGAACTTATATTTTGGGAAAAAATAATCATAACTCAAACAGTTATAATATTAAAATTTAATAAATAAATTTAAAGATATACTATAAAAAAGTAAATTTGTAAAAATGACCCCCTTGGGAAAATTTTTAAAAACCAGAATTACTTTAAATTTTTTGGGATTTTTAGTGATTTTTACACATATGGGCACTTTTATGGCTTTTGTTTATATTTTGGGGGGGTGCACTTCCGTCCCCCCCCCGGAAATCGATTTCTATTAAAGAAGAAATTTTATGGAATTAGCTTAAAATAATCTGCTTTAAATTTGATACTTTGTCATAAACATAAGATTACTGATTATAAATGAAAATAATGCTTCTTTACTATTTGATTAATGAGACTTTAAAACACTATTTAAAGGAGTTTTATAAATTATAATTAATATTTAAAGAAGGAACTTTTATTTTTTGATTTATAGAAATGCATTTTCAAAGGATTAGGACCTTGCAGACTAAACTCAACCAATATAAAACTAATTTCGATACAATTATATTTTTATAATTTTTTTATTTTAGTTAATGCTTTTCTGTTATTTATGATTATAAAATTCCTTCCTTAATATGACTCCTCCTTTTTTAATATTGTTATGAATAAATAAAAAATAAGGATTATTCTATTTTATATAATCTATAATAAATATTTACGTATTGAAATTGGACAAGGACTACAAATTAGTTTTGATGAGAAACTATGGAGATCAAAGCTCATTAAATAATCCTATGATAGGAAGAGCAATTGAATTCACTAGTTCTCTTATTTATTCCCTCTATTTATTTATATAGTATTTAAATGAAAATTATAAAATTTATTTTGTGTTTAAAAGATAGCTAAAATTGTAAATTTTCTTTTAAATAACTTTTCAACCAGATATAATATTTTATATTATCCAAAACTTTAGATCTCTATGCAGTTAAATATAATGGAAACTATTGGCATATTGGCACTCTTGGAATATCTTAAACTGATGGATCAATCACATGGAGCAAGATGCTTTTTTATGATTCTATTTACTTTTTATATTGAAAATTAATCACCCAAAAAAAGATTTATTTTTATAATCAGATCAATATTTTAATACTTTAAATATAGTAAAGCTATTAAATTGAATATCAAATCTTTGTAGAGAACTTAGAAATAGCATTGCTAATTCCTTTTAATAGATTTAAAATGTAATTACTATTTTCTCTTTTGAAATTCTAAGCGAATCAATTATCTCTATTTAAAATATCAATATCTTATTCGAATTCCTTCATAAAATTTGAAAAAATATATTTTTAATTAAAATTCTTTGAAAATCCTTAGCATTATTAAATTATAAAGTTAAAATAAAGAGACTAGCTTTAATCATATCAGTTTGGATGAATTCTTTATAATAACAGCCATAAGAATGCGTTAGATTTTTGTGGGCCCAAAAAATTTTTGATTTTAAGTTTAAATTCTTGAAAAAATTTAAAAGGTTAAATTTAGGGATACAAAATTTCTGGAAAGATCAGATGTAAAAAAAAAACTTTTCTTTCCGATCTGAAAATAAAAGGGCCTAAGGAGGAATGATTTTCATTAAAATAACCTAAGGAACTCTGAGTGAGATGCACAAACTTTCTGTTAAAAACTCTAGATTTGTGCTTGAGGAAATGGCAGAATGCTTTTCTTGTTACTTTTAGGCTATACTTTATACTGTGGAATTTTAAAATTTTAAAAATTTTTTACTCCATTTATCTCATAAATATAAAAATTATGGGACTCAGTAAATCTTCCTATAGAGTGCAGATATGTGAGTCAATCAATTTGCCGGAATTGTGCATAAATCTGACACTTTAACTTGATCAAAATGACAAGGGAACGCTTGGGAAAATTATTCAAGTTAATTAAGTGCTATTTTTATACCTTACGAGATAAATCCTTTATTCTTTCATAAAATTTTATATCGTTTAAAAAAATTTAAAATAAAAAATGATTACAATCCATCTCTAGCATATTTCGCTCAAACTGATAGCAATATAAATGAGAATTTATATGAAATATGAATTAAGTTATCATTTTAATTAAATATAATTAAATGGCTGTAATTATGCTTTTATAATAAATTAAACTATTCAAATGAGCTCAAATTTCTAAGAGTTTTGTATAAAGATTTTGCTTAAAGGTTCAATTGAGGGTATAAGAGACGAATTTTTATGAAATTTTACTTTTAAATTTAAACTATTTAAACATGCTTATGATGATTGATATAGAAATTTAGTATGCTATTTTTTGAAATATGTTTCAATTAAATTGCAGATGCGTAGGAGTTCATGAGGTTTAATTTACCTTAAAAAATTTTCAGATCCATATTTTAGCATTTTAACAAATACTTATACTTATTTATATCTTTGAAATAATTTTAAATAAATGAATTTATTGGATTCAAAAGTAAGCTAATATGCCCTTTAATTTTAGTGAAATATATTTTAATAATCATCAAGTAGGAATAAACCCATTTAATTTAGAAAGATTCTATTTATGAATAAATTAAACTAATATAAATAAAAAAAATAAGTTTCATTGAATTTGTATTAAATTAATTAAAATTAATTATTCTCCATATAATTTTATTTTAAGAAAAATAAGTCATTTTTTAATAATAAATATAAAAACATCGTATTTATTTTTTAGAGAAGCCCTTATGCCAAATAAGTTGAGAACTTTATATCTTAAATTCTATATCTATAAAATTTTTCCTCACTATTAGATATATAATAGGATTAAATTTTATTTGAAAATTGAGAGACTTAAGAACAATTTTTAGAGTAATTAAAGAAGAGATGTTTGATTTCATCCTATTACCTCCGTCATTTCTTCTATGATTAAAGCATAATTACTTTGACTAGTTTTATTATCAGAACTAGATAAATAAATTATTTTATAACTCTAAATTCTTTTTAATTGTTAAGTTCTTAATATTTGTTATATTATTTTTGAGAGGTTAATGACAATGTACAACAACTATTTATACCAAAGTTACATGTAAAAACATTTTATATTTTATTAAATTTAAACAGAATGTTATATTACTAGTCAATAAACTCAATAAATTTATATTTTTATTAAAATAAAATCAATAGAAAAATATCTATTAAAAAATTTTGAAATGAAAAAAAGATAGAGTATTAATATTTAAAATTAGTTTTAATCTGAGTTTACTTTTCAGGCACGGGAAATAATGGAAATGAATTTTATGTTAATAAATTAGATCCTACCACTGGAGGTGTTGTAGCTAAGCTAGAATTCGCAACATTTAAGAAAATAAAAAAGATTTTATCACAAGAAATTTAATTTTACAATGTATTTTTATATTGGTAAAAACGCTATTCATTTTTGCAATTATAACCTTGAGTTTAATTTAAAAAAGTTTAGTTATTTAAAAATCTTTAAAACAAACTTATAGTTAAAAATTTATTTGATTATTAAAAATATTAAATAGAAATATCAGACTAGTTAAATGATATAATTATTATCTTTAAGAAAGAGTGACTCATTTTCATCAACTCTCTATAAATTATTTTTCTGGTTAATTTATTTTGTATTATAAAAAATAGAAAATTTTAATAATTATTTTAAACACCGTGGATAGTAAATTCGTAGACTTTGCTAGGTTCTACAATCTAGGCAAATACTTTGATTTTAGCAATGAATAAGTTATAGCAGTCGAATATTGCCTTCTTTACAACTACGGGCAATACTTTGTCATATAAAACTAGTACTGTATTTATTAAAATTTATATTCTATAATTAAATTTTAAAAGATGTTGTGCCAAAAATAGATTTGCGCATAAATAATAAGATAGAATGTGTAATTTATGAATTAGTCAACGAAAATAATTCTTATAATTATTCGGTTTTTATTAAAAATACAGTCAATTATTGAAACATATTAAAGAAAGGCAAAAGTTTTAAATAAATAAAAAGAGTAGCCAATACTTTAACAATCAAGATATTTACAAATTTAATCTTACATAGGATAATAACTGATTTTCTAATTCAGTACGATAAGTGCTGTTTTAAGAAATTGATTATTAATTATATTCCTAAAATTTTACTTTACTTTTACTTTACTTTACTTTACTTTACAAATTTAATATGCAGTTTTACTAAGCCTAAAAAGTGAAAAGAGGGATAATTTTGAATTAGGATCCTGATTATGCAATTTTTTCGCTACAGTATGATTATGTATATCTCATTTCTTAATTAAATGAACTAAAATGTTAAATTTTATTCAATTAAGTTGATATATGTGAATTATATATCGTCATTTATAATAAGTTTTATTTCCCAAAACCTTAAAAGTTTTTATTCACCAAATTAAATAAAATGGTGAGTATATCATAACTGCATCATCCAAAAATAAATTAGCTTAAGTTGAGTTTAAATTATAGTTAGTTTATTAATAACTTTTATCTATGAATTTAATTAAATATTATATTGCAGGTAAATTATCAAACTATTAATATGTGGCGAACGTCCTTAGTAGAGAGAAACGGTTTCACCTATGGATTTTCAAAATTTGGAGCTAATTACTTTGGAGGTGTAAATAATTTTGGATTTCTATACAGGTTCAATGACTTTTCAACTCCAGCATGGGAGACAAGTCCTTGCTCAATCATGCTAACAGAAAACATCCTTGCAGGTTTTAGTCCACCTGATGGAAGAAATATACAAAAAATATACTTAAGAAAAATTAAAACTTACTTTTACCATTAAAATATAATTTTGTTAATAAAAAATCCTTTTAGATATATTTAATTCTAAGGATTTATCTGAAGAAATAAAGGAAAGCTTAAGATATTTAATTAAACTATTTATTTAATTAATCTATATTTTCTTATCATAAGATTAAGATTTTATGCACCAGCTGCATATGATAAAATTAATTTCTATTGATTTAAAGGTGCAAAAATAATTTTTTTATAACAAATTATTTTAATTTCTTTTTTTTATCATTTTATGATGGAAAAATGCTTCACAACCCCAAAATTTTTGTCTTTTAGTATTTTATAAGAAACGTTTCAATAAGCAAATTTATGATTTAAAGCAAGAAATATTTTTGAGATCTGAAGTATAAAAGTTAATTATCACATATCCACTTTATTTGAATATCTGAGATTAAAATTGAATTTCACTCTAATATCATTTTAATATTTTACTTTTAGAACACTAACTATTTTAACTAAATGAAAAAATAAATTAAGCATCACCCTTTCAATAATAATATTTTATTTTGTGGTATTATTTTTCTCATTTTTCTATAATGACGTTGTTTATTCTTATTGGAAGGATGCAAACAAATTAATCAAGTTTATTTGCGCTCATGATTATATTTAAACGCAGCTTTTACGATTAAAGCAGGAACAATCTCCTCAAAAACTTTTTACAGGTATTTTACCAACTTATAAAATGTTGCCATTTATCCTATGAACAATACAGGAATTAACATTCTTGATTTAGCGTTGATTTTCAAAAGTTTAAATTAATCTAGTGGCTGTTGACAAACGTTGGAAGAGAGCAGGCTGAGTTTCCTGATGTAGTAGCTCCTGATTTCGTGGCAGTTTTAGATCTCTGTTTCCATTCTAGTTTAAATTTAATAGGTTGAGTAAATTAATTGAAATTACGCCTTAATTAATTTAAATCACACTTTCAGATTTTCAGTTTAGACTATTGGAACATTTTGGGATTAGACTATTGGAACATTTTAGTGGGAATTTTACAATGTGTGAATTAAAAGCGTATTCCTGATTTTATTAGTGCGTAGTAAATGTTCCAATAGTTTAATAATCGGTGAGATGGAATAGGGCTTTGTGAATTAGAGGGCGTAGAATTACTAGTCTATTTATAAAAAATTTCCTACTAAGATTAAAATGAAGCCCTGTCACCGGGTCCGCACTCGTCCCTCAGTTCCCTCAGAGAGAGCAAGGGTGATATGCAGGCTGCTCGAGAACTTCAGCTACAGGTCCCTTGGGCAAAGAGCATCAGTAGAGGGGAGGAGGCTATCTGGCTAGGACAAGCCATGTGGGAGGAGATGGAGGAGTGAGCAAGGCATTCTTTTTCTGTCAGGGCCTGAGATGTGACTGAGGACTTAAAGAGGAGAGAAATGGTGATGCAAGCGCTCGTGACGCGCGTACAGGACAGGCTAAGAGATAACTTGACAGATACAAATGCAGAAGACATGACTTTGTTGGAGGGCAATGACTATACTTGAGCTGTAATGATGCACTATTTTCGTATTATCGCATTTAAGCTTTATCTAATTCCTCGCCTTATTCTTAAATTCTACGCCCTCTAATTCACAAAGCCCTATTCCATCTCACCGATTATTAGACTATTGGAACATTTACTACGCACTAATAAAATCAGGAATACGCTTTTAATTCACACATTGTAAAATTCCCACTAAAATGTTCCAATAGTCTAATCCCAAAATGTTCCAATAGTCTAAACTGAAAATCTGAAAGTGTGATTTAAATTAATTAAGGCGTAATTTCAATTAATTTACTCAACCTATTAAATTTAAACTAGAATGGAAACAGAGATCTAAAACTGCCACGAAATCAGGAGCTACTACATCAGGAAACTCAGCCTGCTCTCTTCCAACGTTTGTCAACAGCCACTAGATTAATTTAAACTTTTGAAAATCAACGCTAAATCAAGAATACTAAAACTGTAGTTAACAGCTGTTCTTATTGTTTAAATATATATATTTTTTATACTGAAATTTGCTTAATATTTAGAGTAAGATTTAGTGTAGAATAATTAATAAAATTTTTACATCTATGCTATATAATTATTGAAAAGAGGATTTACCTAAAATGCTCAACCTTTAATTAGTTTTACTTAAGCAATTGATTATATTTCATTTATTATTTTTCATAGTTACGAAGGTATTAAATGAGAAACTATATAATAAAATTCAGATTTAATGCTTCAAGATTAAGTCACTCATTTATTAATTGGTTAAGTCTATTTTAATTGTAAATTTTAATTCATAAATAAATTTAAAATAGTACTAATTTACTTTGCTCTTAAAATTTTAATTTCCGACCATTAAAATCATGAATTTTTGATTATTTATAAATATCAAACTCTTCTAATTTTTTAGAAAGAAATAGGATAGATTTTATATAATTCTTAAAAAATCATTTATAAAATCTATATAGATATATTTTAAACACTATATGAATACTATTCAAGCCCTATTTCTTAGACTATTATTAATTTTATTTTACTTATTTAGAGCAATAAATAAATTTTAACTACTCCTTCCAGGCTAGGAGACCCAATTATAACATATTTAGCAATAAAATAAATGCTGCCAATAATTAATTCCTTTTTACGTAATTAGATATTTATCCATGAATTCTATCAAAGTTATTTAATATTTAAGGATTTTGCAAATAAATAAAAAGGAAAGCTGCTAAAAATGAATGCATCAATAATAGCACTGCTGGTGGATTTAGTGTTATGTCTGTTAGTTAAGCAATCAAATCTTTTAAAAAAAATATTAGAAACTAAATATAATCAAAACTTAGATCATTTAATGAATTATAATTTAATAAATAAATTTTTTTTTACTAAATTTTTAGAAATTAAAATTTTTAACTCCATATCACTGTCAAATAGCCAACCATTCATAATTCGAATTTTATATGCTAAAAAAGAAAAATAGATTCACATTTGAGAAAAAATATTTGAAAGGTAGAGGCTCAAAATTTAATTTTAGTTTTGAAAATATTTTCTTGTTTGAAAGCTATAAAATAATAAATTAGCTTCGAACAGGATGTTTTCTAAATTATATTTTAAAGAATTGCATTTTAATGACTCTCACTCCTTTTTAGCAGTGTAGTGGTCTCAAAATAAACTACTCTTTGAAATATTCTAACACCTCTTCAATCTCAGTAGGCTCTCTTTTTACATTAGATTAGACTTCTGGTCTTACCTTAAATAAGCCTGGATGAACACTTTTAATTTGCAGGATGAATTATATTATCCGTTCAGCCCCGATTTTTTACTAGTGGCTAGAGATCGAGCTTTTCCAGTAAGTAGCCACTGTTTTTTATCTTTTTACTGAACTTCAAATCCATCCATTATAGGTATTTTGCTCGAGAACTTTCACTATAATTGTGGGATTTAATATAGTAAAGTTATCTTCATTTCAAATTTTTTCGTTATACTCGGCCGACAATGAACGCTTACAGTACCAAGATGACGAAAGCTTCGTCCTCGTTAGTTCAGGCCTTATAGAAGCAAACTCAAAAGTTTTTGAAAAATTGGGGCTGAAAGTATAATATTTTAAGTTTATTCAAGCATATTCAAGCGTTTATGCGTAAGTGTGGCAATTGACTCTTACAGGGGCTCTGGATGCCGACTCAACTAAAACTGCTTCAACTTATCTTTATTTATTTGTTAAATTAACTGTTTTTTAGTTGCAAATAGTAAGGAACAAGGCTCCTTTGCCAGTGTTAAATTTCTTGAATCCTGTAACTATTTACTCTCATCACGATTATGTCTGGAATGTAATGTTTGACTCTGATTTCGAATCAGACACTCCAATCTTTGCAGTTAAAATCTTGAATTACAATAACGTCACTATATCCCCTGCTACTTATCTCAACGTTATTTTCAACAAATATAATCTTTGATAAAAAAAATATTTAGTCAGATGATACAGGCATAATATTTTCTGTGAATAATACACCTTATAGATAGTTTTTTCTCAAACTATAAAATTTCCAATTAATTTTTTGAAATTTATTAATTTTCTATTAAATTTATCTTTAGACATCTAGCGTATTGACATCTCAATAGTTTTACTTATAAGTTTCTGTGTGGGATAGCTTCAATGTTGACACTCCAAATTTATACAACATAAGTCTTAATGTCATACCTAACTCCCCTCCCACTTTAAGTTCATCAGTGAACCAGACACTTCCCACTATCTACATCACTTAGTCTTTCTCAAAGACTATTTGGTATTAGAATTTTACAGATCTGGAGGGTGATTAAGTTATCATTACTCAGAAAATAGTTATACATTTTAAATCAAATTACTTGCACGTGTTCAACTACTGCTCCCGATTGTAGTTGGATAACGATCTAAGTAAACAATACTCCTAATTCTGGTAACATAACAATTTTTGGAACAACTCCTAGGAATAATAACTACAACGGCACCTACACTTTTAAGTGCATCTCTAGAGACCAGTGGAATGATTCTCAGAATTAATTATTAAATTTAAAATAAATCTTAAATACCTATAACTTCACGATGAGTGTGCTTCCAAAAGATCAAATAGTATTACTTGGATCACAGTCAAATATTTCTATTAGATTACCTAATAGCGTCTCAATCTCATTATCTAATGCTAGTACAGACACTTTAGGATAGCCAAACTTTCAGTAAGTTTTATTTATAAATTTTTTAAAACTTCTATTACCTGTATATCAATAATACACTGTACAATTAAGCTACTTAAGGGACATGGCTATTTTGGAATAGTACAAGCTAGACAATTAGAGCTGCTCCATTTAAACCTTATTTTTAATTTTAATTTTCCTTGAATTAATTATAAGATTTGATAATGCGCAGGGTGGTAATCACTCGATGTCAATTATGTACACAGACCAAATATCATAGCCGAAATACATAAACTTCACTCTGGAAATAATTTAGAACTGGCCATTGATTCCATTGGTAATTTTTTAATGGTGACGACTCTACCCACTATTTATGGAATTAGTTTGAATTGGTTCTACTACAATTATAATAAGGATCAAATCTTCCAAAATCCTGAAGGTTAGCCCTTCACTATGTATTTTAGATAAGAGGGAGGGAATTCTCTCCCTTTCTTCGTTTCAAAGAATTTCTCAAACGGGACACTTGGAGGCTTTGCATAAGATAAAATTTAAAAATGATACTAATGTTGGGAGCTACTCACTTGAGTGCGTTGGCGTAGATGATGCTTATTGGGAAACAAAGATTCCATTTTAATTAAATCATAATTATTTTCTCTGGTTATCAAACGTAAGTATTCTCTATAATAACTTCCATTTAGCTTGCTTATAAAAAATGAATTTAAGCTATTTTAAATGTCATAGTTGTTGGGATGAATATTACAATACCTGTAAAATCTGCAAGACGGGGTATTTTCTAGTAAGTACGGAATGCGTGGATACTTGTCCCAGTGGATACTTTGCAGATTCTGTGGCTAATTAATGCTCTTAATGTCCTTACTAATGCTAAACTTGCACAGGCAGCATTCCTGAATCTCAGTGTCCAAGTTGCAACTCAGGTTACTTCTATCTTGATAATGGATGCTGAATTACTATAATATTTTATATATTGCTTCACGAAATGTCCCATTGGGTATTACGGTGATAAGAGCGATTACACTTGCAAATCTTGTCATTCATCTTGCAATTCTTGCTACGGTGCGAGTTCAAAGTTAATAAAATTACACTGTTGTTTAAAGTAATGCTATAATTGCACTGAGGCAGATGGCCTAAATGAAATCGGGGAACTTGTGAAAGACATATTTAAACTATTTCTTTAATTAAGTTGGCTATCTACTTGCTGGAACATCGTGCACTATTCCTAAATGTATTGATGGATATTACTTTGCATGGAATACAGGGCTAACTAATGGACTTGCAACCGGCAAATGCTAGCCATGCAATTAGAGATGCAAGAAATGTGCAGGCCCTCTCTCAACTTAATGCACTTAATGCTATCCAAGTTATTTTTATTAGCTTTATCCCGGCGCTTTGCTGAATAATGATGTTCACAACTGCACTTACTGTAATGAAATCTTGGGTCTCTTTATAATTTTTATAAACGAAGAGTTTGAATGCGAAGATATTTGCGGAGATGGAATTGTTATATCCAAAGAATGTGATGATGGGAACAAGTTCTCTGGAGACGGTTGCAGTAACTAATGCAGAATAGAATATGGGTACGCGTGTAGAGTTGCAAATTAATCCTGTGTTGAGTTTATTCCTCCATACTTCTCAATTATCACTATTTCCAAGCTAAATTAAGTTTTAAAAAAAAGTCTAAAAAATATAAATTAAGATCACCAATGTTTTTAGTAAAAAATTTGAATTCATAATTTTAAGTAACTTATGATAAGGTGTTATAATTAAAGTTTTCGTGCAATTCTCAGAACCAATTCAAATACAAACGATAACTGATATAAGTCCAAGCAACCTTCAAGTTTAGATTTCAGGGCCATTGGCCTCTTATGATTTCACTTGGAGATATTAATTTTAGAATAGTGACTGATAATACTAACCCACTCCTCCCTAACAGAAACATAGTCAGATTCTCTATTGTCCTTGATGATTTCCAACAATCGATGGATGGCTCAGAGATAATAACACTTTCTTTCATTGACACTTCGGTAATACAAGATTTAAACGGAAACAAGATGACTGATAATTATATCCTTTTTAAATAATCATTAAATTTGGAGTTAATGAATTTAATTTCATGCTTCTTTAAAAATATATGTTCAGCTATTTAGACAAATATGGTTATTAGTTTTTTTCCTATATTAAATTAATTACATAGCACAGATAAATGCTAATCCGTTTATTTTCCTATCTGCAACGGAGACTAACACTGCAAATGGAGGAGCCTCTTCCATGAAGTATACATTCATGTCAGTGTTCAGTTTCAACTTGGTACTGAAGGTAGCACTCAATTCTTCTATGAATTATTTGTGGGGATTAGTGCATGCATTGCAAGTCTTCAGCTACTTGCTCTATCTCAACATCGACTTCCCTTCTAACGTTTAACTCTTCACTCTTAAAATTTTTGTATTTATTTTTTTTATGCACTCAATATTTCAAGATGGCTTCTGGTGACCTGGATGAGTTTTAAATTTTTTAAATAATTTTAATGAGATTAATTATTGGAGAGAATTTATTTAAAAAAAGAAAATTAAAAAAAAAGAGAGTTGCAAAAGAGACACGGCTTAATTGTCAAATTAAACTCCTTCATACATCTGCAGTTTGCTGTAAATTAATAATAGCTATTATAGTTGTCTTCTTTAATTAGTTTCATGTCACATCTGATTTGTAAGATATAATACACTCAAGATTAGTAATCTCAAAATATAAGTTTAAGTTTATGGCTTGTGTCGCTAATAATCGTTCTCAATGATTTGAAAGGATGACATGCTCTTGAAATAGAAAGATATATGAAATGATTAAATAATTATTTAAATTGAGACAATTAACCTCCCATATCTTGAACTTTAATAATTTCATTTAAAATTGAACAAGATTTACAATAAATTGTCAGTTATAATACCTACCAAATGTGGCAAACTATATTATAGACGAAAACAACATTGATTCTCCCTCAGATAACGCTAAGCTATAGGAAAAATTCTAAGAAGACGATATTTCCCCCTATTTCATAGTAGCCTATGGAGAAAAGCTTACTATCTGGGGATTCGCCTTTATGATAATTCTTCCTACAATTCTACTTATGAATAAGCTTTGCAAGAAAGTTAAACTCTGGGAAGACATCAAGAGCTCATTCTAAATTAAATAAATTATAAATCTTATTATTCTTCTTTAACAGTCCACTCAGAGGATTAGTAGAGCAGTAAAATGGACAAAATAATTAATTTATTTCTTGAGTACCTGGAAATAATCATGCAAATTATTTTGAATACAAAATTCATAAAGTTCAGCAACAGAGACTAGACAATAACCACGTTTATAGCTTTTGTGTTCGGTGTGATGCTTATACTACTCCCCTTTATCACTATGAGTTATTTTAACACAAAATTTACAGTTTAAAAAGCAAATAGCATTTAAAGAGCTATGAGTTTGATTTATTCTGGCAGAAAGTTAGTAGTAAGATAGTAATGGAAAGCAAAATATGGAATGCTAACAGAAGAGTGCGCTCCAGATACTATACTCCAACTTTACTACTATCTATAAAATTATAATAATAATTATACACATATTTTTGATTTGTTAATAAAAAATACTTTTGTTTTAAGAAGTTTAAAAATATTATTATATATTTAAATGTATTTATCCTGTGTTTATGTTTTAGCGGTTGATGATTGCGGGAACAATAAAAATAAATAGTTTTTGTGTATGATTTCCCCTTACTACAGTGTACAATTGTGATTCTTTGCAATATTGCAATGATAGCTTACCTTGTGACTGTAAAACCTTTTGATGAGGAAAATTAGCAGACAGCCACTGTGGTTGATGAAATAGTTATCATGATCTGCGTCTGTTTCTTTGTGTTGCTCTATGTAAATAATCAAATAAATATTTATAGTGTAAATGACTAGGAGTTGTCGCAAGACTCCAAAAAGAACCTAGGATGGGTAATTATAATGATAGTCATGTTCAGTGTACTTAAAAATTTGTTTTTCATTTTTTTTGGAAAATAAAAAAGGGTTAAAAATTTTAAATTTTTTTAAGAAAAATTATTTAAATGAAAATAATTTATATAAAATGTATAATGCTTTCAAATTTATATATTAAATTTAAGCAGATACTGCTTTTCTTATTTTATTCTTAAATCTTAAATCTAATAGGCTTTAACTTTATTTGTTTTAGATAAATTATAAGTAAGATTTTCGGTTAGGAAGATTTAATGAAAGATTCTCCTCACACTAGCGATGAAGATTATTTGCAAATTTAATATAGGTCTTAAAATTATTGCATTTATAAATATTATAATCGATAATTCCTTTATAAAATTATAAAATTATTTAGCTTTTTATTTCAGAAAGAAATGCTTTTTATACATTTAGTTTAGTAATAAACCTGTGAATAATGAAGAGAAAATGCTTGTGTCATGGATAACCTTGTGAGAAGAAACTTTATCCCCAAGTTTGATCTTTAGTTATAGACTAAAAGTCCTCTCCTCATATTTTAAGTAAGACAAGGATAATGATCGTGATTTAATCTCCAATTAAACTCAGGTTGAATAAGTTGATATAATATTTCTGCTAGACCTCCTATATTTATTCTGTGCTATGTCATCTTAAGGTGCAACCATAAATCACCAGGAGGCTAGGATATTTTTCCGTATCAAAGACTAACCAGCAAGAACAGATGTGGAGTTTTTAGCTTTGCATGGCTTTTCAGACCTTATATTTCAGAAAATTAACTTGAAGAGGCGCTAATATGATTGAGTAGATTCCTACATCCTAATTGAAGATGGTGTATTACATGCATTAGTGAAGCTATCAGTTGACAGTATAACGCACTTATTTAAACACTTACGGCCGCATTTCTCATTATTCCTGATAATAATCTAATTTAAACTAAAAAAGTCTGCTCCTTAATTTTAACATATAGTCTATAGAATATTTTATCTAAAGGTAAAATTATATAGTGAAATATACTTTTCTTCCATGTTTATTAGTTCAAATCAATTTACTTATAAAAAATACAATATCAACAAGTTATTAAATTATTTTAAGTAATTCTAAGTTTATTTTTGAGTTATTGAAGATGAAATGCTTGAAATAAATGCACACAGAAATATAAGCGATGAAGATCTATGCACAGATCAGTTCATTTTTATTTTCAATTGCTATATATTTATTTAGTTAATAGAAGAAATATAGGCTGAGAGGTTTAGGCAATTCAATGCTATGTTAATGAAGGAAACTTAAGTATTAGAGGATCCAAAGTAGATCCACTCAAGAAACTTTTTTACATTTTAGGAATGAAATATTTATAAAGTAGATTATAACATGCTTTATTTATCTTCACATGTATAAGACAAATAATAATAAAGTCAACATCAATAAATATTTTGATTTTTTCCTTCATAAAATATAAAACTTTAGCCAATACTCATTTTAAATGTTAAAAAGATCAATCTATATGATTAAAAAATAATTAGAGAGAATTGTGAAAAAATGCTCAACTCAACTATAATTTTGAAATTTGTTTAAATTTGATTACAGCTTATTAAACAATTTGTATTGTTTTTCAGTGTAAAATTAATTTAAGAGAGAGACTGATAAAATAATAAAGTGATAATTTTGAACTAAAGAATATAAAATATTGAGGAAAAATTTGTAAAATATTAGTGAATATCGTGTTAATTGCATATGTAATATTTGAGAACCTATTCCATACTTAACCATTAAATTATTTAATTTGATAAGCTTAAAGAATTTTAAAATTTGTCGCATTAAGTTCTGGATGAGAAAAAATAAATATCTTTAGTTTGCTTTATTCTATTTCCTAATTCTATTGTAAACTGGGGGAAATTTTCCGTTCGAATTATTTTTAATATACTATTTGCTATTAAGTGTTTGACAGTTTGTACAATCTAATTATAAGTTAAAGACTACTTAAAATACCTATCTAACTTAATATTAAGTTGCGATGAATTAAAGGCAGAGGAAAAATAAATATTTAAATTAAAAACTCTTATATATCCAATTTTTATAAGAATTTTTTTAAATAATGATTATAAAATATTGCTAGTGCTCTAATCATGTTAATTGACAAAGTCTTTTCGAAATTAAAACAATTAAAGAATAAAAAATATTTGAAATTGTCTAGACTATCGTTTGAAGAAACTTTTGTTCTCTGATTTCTTTCATTCTTTTTGTATTTAATGTAGATCATTGTTGCTTAGGATAACCAAATCTCAAATTGTAAATTGTTATTGTAAAAAGAAATAACTTCATTACTATTCTGATTCGATTCTATTGAAGAATTTCTGCTTGAATGCAATCTCGGAAACTCTCTTAGGCATTGACCGACCTGACTCTCACTGCAACTCCTCAGAAGTCACTTGCGCTGCGTACTGCGAAATCAAACTGTCGTTACAAAGGTTTTGTCAGAGATCTATCATTCGATTTGAGATGAGGGGAAGGCTTAGACATCTACTCAAACTCTCGATTCCCGAAAGCTCCTATTCAGAATACTGGGCTATCTGCCTAGAGAGATGCCGATTCAGCCAATAGAAGCATAAGCACTATTCCTTAACTCTATATTGAACTACAACTAGTTTATAACCATTGACAGGTAATAATTTATGTTATATCTATATTTAATTAAATTCAAGTGGATGAGAAATACTGAGGCTTTCAGAAATTTTTTTTATAAATTATATTTTAAAAATAGTAATTGGATCCACATTCTCTTTTTCGTTTAGAAAAAAAATTTGTTTCTATAATTTTTTTTATATTAAGAAAATATTTTTTTTTCAAGAATCTAAATATAATTTTTCCTTAAATTTGTTGACTAAATCTATTTTTTGAATAAATCAATATAATATTGTTTTTTATTATAGAGTTGTTTCATTAAAATCTTAAATTATAATTTATCTCATGAATTTTATTCTAAAATACTTTGCACTTGGAGCCCTTACTTAGGTGGTATGTTATCTTAACTAAAGTTAATAAAAATTAAAGAAATTAAATTTTATTAGTGCAAAAAATTATAAAGGATTATTCGCATTAAATTTTAATAAAAAACAAGCGTAAGAACTCCAAACTTGTATTTATAATTTTTCTAATTCCTTTGTCCAAAAGATTATAAAAACCTCTTAATTGTATAACTCTAATCTTCCCTTGAATTTGATAATCTTTAAATATAGGGAATTTATATAATTATTTTTAGTAGAATTAAAAATAAGGCATTATATTTAAGCCTTAATTGGATTTGAATATGATAATTTTGAGTTGAATTGCATCTATAAGCTATATTTTTAAACTTATTTAAAATTTTAGTTACGTAATCTTATCAATATAACTTTGAATTTTCCATAAAAATATCGAAAAAAGTTAATTTAATCTTTCCTTCATCTTTTATCCTAAAAGAAAATTTTTAGATTAATGCACATAAATAGTGGGCTGTTATAATGATTCATGAATTATTTTTTTTAATAGCTTATAATTGTATATTATCTCCTTTAAAAAATGCCCATATTTCTCCTGTTTCTTTCTTTGATATTCATTATGATCTTTAGCTAAATAGCTAAGAATTTAGTAGAAAATTTAATTAATTTAGATTTAAAAATATACAAAAAAGAGTGGCAGCTGAAGCGTGTCAAATTAAAATGATTGTTTGATTATTCTATAGAGAATAATTCAAAGAACTTAAAATACTTGCAAATTTTGTGTGGGAAAGCAGCTCTTTGTAAAGTAAAAAACGAAAAAAGTTTGCTAAAATTAAAAAAGAAGCTTATATTTATTCAGGAGTATTTCAATGCCTCTAAGTTGCAATTCTCCATTTATAATTATAATCTAGCACCTTATAGGTAGGAATTTAATGAAAATTAGGAGATTGTTAAATTAAATCAAAAATTAATGATCAATTTACATTAGTTAAAAATCAGAAATTAAATATATAAATACGACTGATCCAACTTATTCCTAT
>JAJKFJ010020989.1:0-49642 GCA_027382625.1 Tetmemena sp. SeJ-2015
CCATACTTAAGTTTGCACTTGTTTGCACTTGTATCTCTATATACACACATGCCATGAGTGCGCATACTAGTGATTCATGTTTGCACATGATGTATGAATGATGTTAGCATGCAGGAGCAGTGATGCACTTCGCGCACATAGAGTTTGCAGTGAAAGAGTGCGCTCTCAATCAAAGTGCGATAGAGTACTTAACTCCATTAATAATGATCGATTAAAGTTATGATCAATTATAAGTATATGATTATTAAGTTAAAGCGATTATTGGTTATATCATTATTAATGGAGTTAAGTACTCTATCGCACTTTGATTGAGAGCGCACTCTTTCACTGCAAACTCTATGTGCGCGAAGTGCATCACTGCTCCTGCATGCTAACATCATTCATACATCCTGTGCAAACATGAATCACTAGTATGCGCACTCATGGCATGTGTGTATATAGAGATACAAGTGCAAACAAGTGCAAACTTAAGTATGGTGGAGTGAAAATCACTATCGCACTTTTCAGTGCAAGCATCTCCTCTCTACTTTTCCGATATGCAACAAGTGCGCAAGTAGCATCATTCGAGAGAGCATTTCACGGCGCACATATCGCACATTGAGCGCACTCAAGTAAGTTACGCTATCAAATGGAAAATGCATTTGCACTCTTTATTACTTATCATATCAAGTATATAATCATCATTTCTACTTAGAGTGTATAGAGATAAGTGAGTGACATAGAGTAAATACACAGTATAGAAAGAGTATATGCTTGCTAGCACTTCACTCTCTATCGCAGTTGAAGTTTTGATGCGCGAACTAGATGCAATTCAGCATTACTCAGCTTGAGATGTGAGAGCGCACTTGCGTATTGCTTCTATAGTGATAATGATGCATTGAACCATTAAGTTTCCTTCATCGCATCCATGCTACTGAACCTTAGATGACTATAGTTATATGCTACTCTTATAGTTATATTTTTCCTCGCAAATTTTTAAAAATATTAATTAGTTCTATAATAATATTATACGTTCAGCCCCGATTTTTCACTACTGGCTAGGAAGCCAGCTTGCCCAATAAGTAACCACTGTTTTTAGTCTTTTTACTGAACTTTAGAGAATTTGGCTTCAAACCCATCCATAATTGGCATGTTCAAATCCATAAATTATCCTACAATTGTGGGAATTAATAAAGTAAAATTACCTTTTTTTGGCATTTTTGTGGCAATATTCGGCCGACAAGGAAGGCTTCAAGTACCAAGTTTTAACCCAGATGGCAACTGCTTCGTTCTCGTTCGTCCAGGCCTTACAGAAGAAAACTGAAAAGTTTTTAAAATCGGGGCTGAACGGATAATATAATATGTTTATTTATTAATTTCTCAGCTATAATATATATTTAGAAGATTCTTTGGTGACGGCAATTAGAAATTATCAGCAGTGAGACTGTTGTTTATTTAAATGCTTTATAGGAAGTCATTCTATTGTTATTATAAGTGAAAATTAAATTAAAATTGGCGATTTATTAAAATAATAAATGTGAGCTGCAACTTCGTATAAGTTGAAATCCTTTAAGCACCCCGTGATCTGCAGCTTGTTTGATAACTTATCTAAAATTAATATGAGTTTATTCTTTAATCATTGTCTCTGTACCTCTCAGCAGAGAGATTTGATGTGCACAAGATATCGCTTTCGAAATATGCTTTCAGATTAAACTTGCGTCGCTAATAACTCTGAACTGAGAGCTCCCACACAAAATTTATTAGGATAAAAAGTTCTTAGAATTTCATGATGAATCGAATGGTGTAAAAATTATTCAAAAAATTGGATACACTTTAACTGCAATAGATTTGACCCATTTTATTTTATTTTATTTAATTTAATAAAATAATTTTATTTTCCATCAAATTCGCAGCTATATACTGAAGAATTTTTTTTATTTGCGATTTAAAAACTTTTCACAAATAAATTTTAATATAAATAAAGGATATTAAGAGTACATGCTAATTTAAAGAATGCCTAAAAGCAGAATGTTTAGGAATTTATTAACTTTGAGTTGATTATTTGTAAATCTGGATAAAATGCAAATAATCAAATTATAAAATTTGTTTAAGAAATTTAAATTAGATAATAAGGGTGGGTATCGTAACTAAAATGAAATCATGCAAATGGATTTAGACTTATAATCTCAATTTTACTATTAATTTTTTGATTTTATGATTAGATCTCCTCTATTCATTATTTAATAACATTTTTTGAATGATTGGCTTAGTTGTAGAGTAAATTATCAAGAATTTCCTTAAATTATAGCGTTATTATATATTAAATTTTCAGTTATATTAGGAATTAGGCTTTAGAAATTATCTCTCTAAATCTTGAGAGCCAGAACCACTGGGGGACTAGAACCTTCTTTGATCGTTGAAGGAATTATCAAATTGATTCATTTCTTTGAGTTTTATTCTCTCCCTGTTACTCTAGTCTTGATTTTCATCAGTAGCCATTTGAAAATCTATGCTGCTTCTTCTATACAAGTTATTAGAGCTATCATTTCCTTGAGAGTAATCCTTAGAAGCATTTTGACCAAGAATCATCGACTAGAACTATTTTAAATAAAGATAAAGCTTAATTTTTGAAATTAGAGAGCATATTATAGATGATATTTTAAAATAAAAACAATTTAATTAATTTATTAAAATAAAAAGGTATAATTACTTCTGATGAAATTTGTCAAATTTAAATAATTTTTAATTTAGCATAAAAAATTTTGAGAGCTTTATGTTTTGGCAAATTTATTGTGGGTGAAAGCACTCAGTCCATAGTTATAAGTGACGATATATTTTATAACTTAGAATTAGGAGTTATAAAATTTGACCTCAACTTATCTCGCTGTTGATGGATGCTGAGGCGATGATTAAAGAAGAAACTCTAATAAATTTTATATAAGGTTTCGAATAAACTTCAAATTAGGTGGATTTGAGCGATTTTAATTGCCACTAATTTGTAACTCTCCATTTATTATTTGAAGTAATCTCAGATTTTAATTAAAATTCCTACTATATTATTTTTCCAAATATAAAATATGCTGATGTTTAAGAAAACTCAAGATGCATAACACTTGAGCTCTAGAATTTATTCTAATAATTAAATTGATGTTCATTGAATTTTCTCTCCCATTTTAGCATAAGTTCTAGCAATATATGTCTAAGGCTTTCGAGATAAATTGCTGCTCAATACTGTTAGATACAGCAAGTTTTTGCAAATACTTTCCTCAGCTTTTATCTTTTTAAAGTCTTCAGATAGCTGAGAAGGCTATACTTTTGCTCATCATTGCTGTATTCAATATCATCCAGCTCCGTTCTTTGCTTCCATTCTTAATTTAATAGATTAAAGTTTTATCACTTTACTCTACTTTGGATAATGTTAATTAAGTATACTCTAATTCCATATCAGACTCTAATGGGATGTTTTAATTTTTAAATAAATTTTTTCTCTCACAAATAAATCATTTTTACACTAATTAAGAACTTGAGCTAAAATATTATTAAGTTAACTTAAGAATCCTTATTGTAGCAGCAATCAAACATCACCATTTAGAGTATAAATCTTTATGAACTTACGTTTCATAACTAAAAGGAAAATTTACTGTGTTAAATAAAACTTTTGCGTATTTATAATTTTTGCCTCCTTTAATAGTAACTATAACAGCATCACTAAAACTCACTATATCTAGGTAATATTTAGAAAACATCATGCAATTGCTTTGAACTTTGAAAAATTGCGATGCTTTGGCTCTTCAACTTTAGTATTTTGTTTTCAAGCAAAAATTATCCTTTATTTGTAAACAAATATATTTAAGGATTTCATACAAAATAGACATTTGATTTTTATAGAATGCATAAAATTGAAGCCTCTTTTTGATGATTTTATCATTTAATATTATTATAATTATTAAATTAGTATTTTAAATGTCTAAGCTCTCTCAGTAAACAGAAATAGCAACTTATTAAAAACTCAACTAAAACAGATGTACACATTAATCAGAACGGCAAAGCAATAAGTTTTAACACATAAAATTTCCTTTCTTACAAAAAAAGACCTTATATCCTCCTCGATGAAGCTTTAAGTAAATAGATTCCTCAAATATTTAAATAATTTTGGAACAAATGACTCAATTAAGATTATCAACACAACCAAAACTTTCAAGCTCAACATCATAAAAAATTGATTGAATTGAAGTATTTAGTATAAAAAAGAATTATCAAGTTCCAACCTCTTTATAGAGATCAGGCATAATTATAAAACTCAAGAATTATTAAATAGGACTTCCAGAGGAAGATTAGATATTATGAATTAGAGTCATTTATATTATTTACTATTTAATACCCCACCTGTCCCCCTCATAAATATGGGGTCTTCCTCCAATGCATCACCGGTACCTCCAGACTTATTTACCACTGACCAGGGGTGGCTCACAACCGACAGATACAAAAGGACGCGGGCGTTGCCACTCACTGTACAGAGCAATGGCCAAGAATCCTTGCCGTTCAAACCCTCCCTTACAGATGGCGTGAGCTGCCGGTCACTCGGGGACCTCGTGCGCCATGCCTGGGGTCTCATTGTACTGGTAATAGAGAGTGTGCACTTTGCCTCCGGTGTGATTTAGGGTGCTTCATTACGGTAAGTCATAGCCGCTATCAGTGTCTTGACATCCTCAACGAGGTTCAATCTATTCTTGGAATGCTCTTGTAGCACTGCAGTCTGTGCGTCGTCTGCTGCTACCACTCTTTTTTTAATTCCCTTTTTTCCTGCGAGAGTGTGAATCAGCTCCATCAGCAATTCCATCTTCCTCTTGAAGTTCTATTTAATGGTATTATAAAAAATGAAAAACCACAATAAAAAGATAGACAATTCAAATTGAAATTAAATCAAAATTTTAATAAATAATGCTTGGGATCTTATCCTTCGCCCATTAATAATTTAATTATTTAAGCAATTAAAAATTATTAAATAAGAAAGTTAATAGCTTTCTCGAACCGAATGAACAAGTTAACCAAGAGAATATGGGAATAAAAACTCCAAAACAACATCATAACCTCTCTAGCTTAACTCATCAACAGCATAGCTTAATCTAACTAAGTCATACAATGGAAAGCGGCCTTAAAGTTATGAAGAAATCCCCTCAAAACATAATTAAATTCACTTATAGGTAGTACTACATACAAACAAAATGCCTTTCATTTATCTTTTCTTTTAACTTCTTCAAGGAAGTAAGGAAGGATATAATTATCCCAAACATCTTCCTGGCTCTAATCCGAGACCAAGAAAGAGATCTACAGATCAATGGGTAATAGAAAATTAATTTATCATATACTTTATTGTTCTCCTAAATACATGCTGGAAGGCTATCTGAAAATCACCATTAGAAAAGGGAAGCTAATCGTCTGGTGTGTACAATCATCTAAGACCTACAACCATTTTGGGGTCGTACTAAAGATACCACTATTTTATAAGGAACAGACACCTTTTTAATAACTGAGTTGTTTTAATTACGACAATAAATAAATAATTATATTATAGACGTCACGCACCCAAAACCAATTTAGTAACTAATAATTAAATTCTAAAAAGATATCAACAATCAGATTTTAAACATTAGAGTAATAGATGGTGGAGAGTCACATCAAACAACAGCACTCACCAAGACCTAAGGTGACATCTACTTAGTAATACAAGATAACCAAATTCTTTAAGAAGTAGACCCCTTAACAAATAATGAACTTAAACTAGCACATAAGAGAGAAACTTGTTATCAAGGATGATGATTTTAACGAGACAACCACAAAGTCCGAGTAACAACTAATTGAACTAAGACTTAAGGAAACTAAATGGTTTCAAGCTAATAATAGATGAAACTAAACAGAAAAGACTTGACGTAATCCATTATTCTTTACTTCTTTCTCCTAGAAGTAAGTGTGGCTCAATACTCATATCATCCATAACGAATATGAATTTCCACCTCACTTATCCATGTTTTTAACATATTCCTTAACATTGTGTCAAACCATACAAATAAAATTCCTTATTATTCAATTAATATGCTCTTTGAATACCTCCTGTTCATCAATAAATGTTTAGGGGGCCATTTTCCTCCTTGAATTGTCAAACTGTAAGATACACAGGACCCAGTGACAACATTAGAACTCATTGAAGACCTACCAAGAAGAAATTGACTTTACTTATTCATATTTATGGATGAAAACAACAACAAAAAATCTGAAGACAAAAATGGTACAAAACAGAGAAACCTAACTCTGAGGCGACGATGATCAGTGGCATGGCGAATGTGTCAGCAAGGTCTACTAAGAGGACCTCGAATGAGTTGTTGTTTGAGACTTAACAGTTTGTTAAATCTGCACAACTCTAAATACTAACAAGGGAGTGACCTAATGACTTCCCTAAGTTTAACATATAACCACGTAAGACATCCGCTTGCCTAAAATGCGTTGATAGTTTTGGCTATCTTTTATATTATATTAAATTATTGAGTATAATATTCTTTCATATTATAAAATTATTGTTTATTTATCGGAGTGTAATTACTCAATCAAACTCTCAGTGGAGTCAGGTCTAATAAGTCTAGTTTCCTAATTATCTTTTGTGATTTCATAGCTCTATAGTTGTTACAAGTACACATTCTTAAGCTTAGCCACATGCTCTCTTCTCTTTGTTAAACTGAACAGTTCTCTCTTGCTGTAGAATAACTTAAGTGACTGCTCCAACTCAATCAATTCATTCTCAGTTAAATATTAATTACTCTACTTAATAAGTTAGGTTTTCTCTTTCTCTATCAAAGAACAGTTGAAGTCTCTTATAAGTTTGCTTCTTTGTCATGAAAGAAGTTATTACTGACTTTTGGATTATTCTCAAATTCATTATAATCAGAATGCTTATCCTCATTGGTATGGGTGACCACACATCGTCACCTATTAAACAAAAAACAAATTATATTTTACCTATTTATTTATACATTTAACTTTATCTGATCTATAGCATCTATTAGCTTGTAAATTATAGTACAAAAACAATTAATTTGTTTTTAATTAAATTATAGATAAAGATTGTAAATGTTTTTCTTGAACCAGCCTGAATTCATATTTTTAAGAAAGTTTTTATTTCTTGAGGATATCTTTTTATCTTTGGCAGTTTAATAATCAGCTAGGTATTTGGGGCCTATCTTCTCGAGTGATTCGTAGCTTGATATTGAACTTAAAAATTACAATAATTTTGTGAATCTTTTGAATTCCTTCTCCTTCTATTCTGAAGTTGAGTTATCCTAAACCAAGATGCCCTTGATCTCATCCTCACTCAGTATCAATAGCAAGAACAAGCAACTACAATAAACAATACTAACTTTGAAGACCCACTTCGTCTGCCATCAGTTGGTATCTCTTTAGTCTTTTATCAAACACATCAGTCTCTTAGAAGTACTCTAACACCTTCCTTCTCAGGTTTATCAACTCCATCTGTCTCTGATCTAATCCGTCCATTTAGTAAAACTTGTGCACTTTCACTTCTTTTCTCTTTTAAATATATACACTTTTGTAGTATCAGGTAACTTATTTATTTAATTTACAATTATTAATTACAATATTAAAATCATGGACACGTGAAGTGGGGATCAAAGTAAACTTGGAGAGGGCTAGAAAGATACTCAATGCCTTAATCATGTCGTGGTTATACCCCTAGAAACAATTTATTGTAGTAGTCATTCGGTTATATTTTGAGTATTTAAAAGAGGATGTGGATAATAGCGGCCCTGGATAGACAGTTTCTCTTGGATTTTTAAGTAAGATTAATGGTCTTCAGCTTATCCACCAAACTTGCTCATGTATTAAGATATGATAATATTAACAAGCATTTTAAATATAAAAGTCTTTCAAAAAATTTTAATTAGAAATGTTTTCTATATTTTAAAATATCTAACACTTTGCAGGTTCACTCTAAAAGTGACAACTCAAGCTCATGATATTTAGTTGTGACAGAATTATTAAACCAAACTGTCACTTTTTCAGAGTGGAGAATTGGAGCTTGGTTTGAATAGTCCAGTTTATTGAAGAATGTGCATGCAGTAATATATGCTTTATTGGTAAGCCATTCTAGTATCTAATCAATTAAATTAAGATTAAAATTTAAAATCAAAATTAATGATAGTACTCAATAAAGCCCAGAAGCTCAAATGGGTTAGCTAGTGTGAGCAAGTTGAAAGTGAAGATGTCTTCCTTTAAACAAAATTTTACATCAATACAATTATTAGCTTCAATACTTTCAAATCCGAAAATTACATCAGCAACCTTCATTCAATACTAGAGGCATAAATGGCAGTTTGGGTTATTAATTCTGAGGTCCATATATATGGGCAGCTATAAAATTTGAAGATTAAGTTAACTTCGCTCCACGGAGCGCCTGTAGTTAAAAAAGGAGCTGCTTTATATTTCTCTTAACTTAGCCCTATTTACAGAAATAGAGGTGTTTTCGAAGATACATTGAAATAGGATTTAAGCACTCAGTCAGGACGCAGACTGGGCTTCATACTCTTTAACTTTACAATGGCATTATTTTTAATTTAAATACCCTTCAGGGATTCTTAATTTCATAAATAGATTGGTTAATTGCACTATCAACTGCCAAATTATAAAAATATTTTTTAGTTTCTAATAAATATATTTAAATTATTTCAATTTAACATATTAATTTTGAATTAAGTGGTATATAATTCTGGATTAATTTTTGAGTATGAGAATTTTAGGGTATAAATATAACAATCTGTTCAATAAATCTGTAATTTATGTTGTTGATAAAGCCGTTGCTATTTGTTATTATCTCCTTTTTGTTGTGGCTTTATATATTAATTAGGTATATTTTAGGCAAGTATTCTTTATTGGCGAGGTAATTAATGTACCTACCTGCACTGTTAGATAAGGGCTTACTCATTATGGAGCTGCAGATCCCATTAAAGACCCAGTACTCTCTAGCCCGCTCACTACCCCTATAATAGGATCACTTCAGATATGAAAAGATGTCGTTAAAAGGCGTGAGCTGTAGGTCTCTCTGGGGTCTCGGGTGGCTTAATGTGTGTCAGAGAGGTTAGAGAGAGTTCGATCTCCTCCAGAAATTGAGCAAGAGAGGCGCTTCTAGGAGTTAAGCCTGTTCCTAGACTGGTTCTTTAGGTAACCAAAAAATCTTGTGCTGACTCTCACGGTCTGCTTTTCATCAACAATAATCATCCAAATCTATAAACTGATAGCAATTTTGGTTAAAATAAATACTTGAATAAAAAAATAACTACAGACTCATATAAATATCAGCACTTGAACCATTGACTTCTCAAAAAGTTATTAATTTGCCTTGATAAATTAAAGAAATCATTGGGCTACGGAAAATAAAGCCCTCAACTATCAATATAACTGAGAATTTAATAAAAAAGAGAATTAAAAAAACACATAAATTAATAAATTTAAATGCTGTGGAAGTTGAAGTGGGAGATATTGGATTCAATTTTATACCATTTATTAAATTATAATAGTGCTTGATCGAATTTAATTGTAGAATTAGATAAATTTAATGCAAGCTTTAAAATTGTTAGCTGACTCATTTATATTGTAGGATAGCTCTCCACCTCATATGAATTGCTGCCAAGTGAAGCTCCTATCTAACTTGCACAAGTTCAATCTCCTCAAAGTAGTAGTGGAGTAGTGTAAGTTTATATATAATGTCGACTGTTACCTCTCTTTGAATGTGAGCAATGGATGATAATTGCATTTTAGAGTTCCATAACTGCGGTAGGAAACCAAAAAATTCTGATCATGTGTAATCGAATTAGTCTTCTCAGCTTGAAGGCCTTTTTCTGTTTATGACTTTGATCTTTAATTCAGAGAGCAACTCTCAATGAATAGTGTGATGGTGATGTCGACGATGAAGAAATATTATAATGGCGAGGCAAGAAGAGAGTATAGAGTTGATCAAAATCTTTGTACTTTGATACTCTAGGTTGTGAAGTTGCTAGAGGATCTACTATTACAATGTGTTAGAATAAAGATTTATTATTTATGATTAACACCTCATTAAATTCGATCACACACTATAAGCAACTTTCTTCCTTGCAAATTCTTCGTAGAAGGGTATCGAAATGAGTTATCTCGGTAAAAAAATTTTTGAACTTGCTTGATTATTTGGTTCGGAGATTGTGCCATCAAATTCTCGTAATTGGAACATCATATCATAATGGCAATATAAGAGACTCGTATTAAAATGAAATATCTATCTATCTATCTATCTATCTAACAAGTCCCATATTGGAGTACCTACTTTACAATTTAATGACCAACAATTTACAATTATTAATTTATTATTTTAACTCAATTCCCATTTTCATTTAAATTTTATATATATTTCTGAGTTAGAGATTCATTTAAACTAGAAAGAAATCTTTATTTTTATATTTAAGATTAATGAGCAATAATGGAGGCATTTTTAGTTTTAGCGCATCAAAAAACTCCTCAGTGGTAAACGACATCATGATATATACCATAGCATGTAATTGGTTTAGCCTAAATACTTTCTTATTCAGAGACTACAAAATAGTATTAAGTATCATGCCCATTTATCTTCTCCTGAGTTCCCTAAGTTATTTTCGACATAGATTATTACTTCTTGTGGTCTTACTATCAGAATAGATTAAATAATTAGTGGAGGTCAGGGAATCCAATTAGTAGGAGAGTAGTGTGTTTCTTGCACTGCTTCAGGACTTACCATAACCCTCTCACCTTTTAAGATTTTTAAAAAAAATGGAGGGGGAAACGCAACGATCAAGTAATACTAAGGGACTCTCGATTCCTAGTCATTCCGATTTTAATGCCACGCCATGAGTCCTTAATTTAATTTTTTAACTTAATAATGGAAAAATTATAGGAGATCGGAGAAAACTAGCTTTCTATATAGATAAGCTCTAAAATACCGAACTGAATTATAATCAAGCACATACGAAAGCGAATTATATTTAAGTTAGTATACATGTGAAACTCTAGTTAGTGAAGAACTCATAAATCATGTTATAGTAGGAAATAAAATAAGTTGATTGGTTAAATTAATAAGTAGGGAGTTGCAAATTTGTGGATGTTTAAATCATTGATTTACCCCTGATCTGAAATTTGTTCGATAACTCATCAAAAATTAATCTGAGTTTCTTCTTTTGTCATTTCAAGAGTATTTCTCAACAGTGAAATCTGATTTAAGCAAAATTCTAGAGACCAAAGTATCAGCCTTGTAAACTCTTATGTCATTTATAACTTTTAATTTAGCGTATTCACACATAAGATACAACGATAAAAAATTCAAATATTTTTATGATAAAATCAAAAGGAGTATTTGTTATTTAAATTTGACACATTCAACTCACTATGATTTATTCCATTTTAATTTAATATCTAATTTAATTTCTCTTTTTTATTTAGTTTTTATCTATAGCATAATCAGGCAAATATAAGTTTTAGTTGATTAAATTAATATTCCCATATCTTTTGAAAAATCTTCTAAGCAATTAAACAAATAAAATAATATTTGATTCATTAAAATCACATAACAGGGAATTATTAAAATTTTGATAATGAACCTGATAATGATAATATTATTAAAAGAATAGAAGTAGAATTAAATATAAAATAATTTAATCTTAAATAATATTGTTGATATCTCTTTCTCTCTCTCTCTCTTTTACAAATTATTGTTTGCTGAAAAAGTTTTTCAGTATTCCTGAACTAGGATAAGTTAGCGCGCCATCACTTATTCTAAGAAAAGAATGAGATAACCAAGTTTAGTTCACTCCCTAACCAAATAAGCTAGTTTAAACAATGGTTGCGTAAGAGACGAGATGCAGCCTGTGAGTAGGTCAGCTTCAGAGGGCAAATACTAGTTCACTGGGAGCTGGGCACACCAGTTGTTTCGCTTTGTGAGCTTGAGTAAATTGTTAAGTTTAGATTGAGAAAGATTTTTAATGTCTGTAATTTTCTAAATAAAATAAAAAGTATATATAAAAAAGAAAAATATGATTGCTTGTATAGATAATATTTTCTATTAATTCTTATAATGCATGATCGGTTTTAATTAGAGGTTAATATAGTATAATTAATTACTCTTACCATCGTGAAGTTTAAAATTCACTTATTTCGAAACTCAGCTTAGCTCACGACTTGCCGCACTATTTTATTTCCATCATTCCATCATTGGCCTTATACCTTTAATGGAGAGTAGGTTTCCTAAATTGAAACTCTGAACATTAGTAAGATTACAATCTAGGAGTGAGTTCGACTTTCTATAATCAGACACTACTCTAGAGCTCACGTACCCAGAAGTGGAATGCATTCTTGGAACAAGAGAAGGCAAGGTCATTATGAAAGCTCAGAGGTATCGCAGCAACTGCCTCGTCGTCAGATTGAACTAGGAAATGCGAGGGAGAATGCTACTATTACAATATCTTTGCAAGAGAAGGGTAATTTTAATTCTTCTTCTCTTTATAGCTGGAAATATTTTCTAGTCTTGAATTAAAATAATTCAATTTTACAATTGAATTAGATAATGCATTATCGGAATATTTATTTTTAAATCATTATTTATTGAAATTTATATTATTATTGAAAAGAAGAATGTGGGTTTGAATGACTGACTAATGTCTCCTAGTCCATCCATTCTCTTCTAAGATCACTCATGATGTCTCTAATAGGTAGGAATGCTCCATTAGCACTAGCCCCTGCAAAGTAGCTGCTATCCATATTTGAATTAGTTCTAGAATGGTCACTCATGTGATTTGCCCTTGATTGCTATCCACTAAATGCAAGTGTTTGATAAAAGTTGGATAACTGTTTCCCACTGCTTTAGAATATGTTATCAGAGTTCTTGAATTGAGAACTTTAATCCTGATCCTTCCTAGTGTATTAAGAATTGCGAGACTATTTCTAGTTCGCAAAATAGCTGTGCTGTTAATATTATTAATCTTATTAGCCACCATTGCTCTGAATGTTTTAATACTTATTACGTAAATTATTATGACAACCATAATTAAATTATACCATTAATCAATTAAATTAGACTAATAATTTATATTTAATTTTATCTTTTATAAAGCAAAAAATATTTAAGGTATTGTTCTTTAATTACTTTAGAGTTACTCCTTAAATATATTGAAACTCTAATGTTAAATAAGCAACTATTATATGCATAAGAGCTTGCACAAATCTCATTTAATAAATAATTAGTCAAAATCAATCCACTTTATATTAATTAATTCAAAGCACAGTTTTATCATCAATTTTTCCCTCATTGTTTTATTCATTAAGTATTAATAATAATAAAGATAAAGCTTTTCAAGACTTTATTTTTGCAAAACATTATAGAAACTTTAAATCTTAAATTTTCAAATATAGGATGATAATGATTTTATGATAGAGGTTAAACCTTATGAAGATAGAGTAGTTGAGAGAAGTGCGTATATTAAATTAGAGATAATCTAAAACCCTTATATTTTTAAATTTAATGAGAGGAGGCTCGTACCAGTTCAGCATCAATATCATACAAACCACTACACTAATCTCATTTTTAGTTATTGTATCTTCGCTTGGAGTAGTTGTCTGTTGAGGTTCAGAGTAGAATCCTTCCGAATATAGTTGTTATAATATTAGTCTTCTTTGCGCATGTTGAATTTCTTGCTCAAATGTTGTTTAAAAGTATGGAAATGAAAGCACGTTTTTGTAAATCTTAGAAATTTGCAGAGAAAAAGAATCTCCGCTGATCGAAAAGGATACCTGTGCGTTTGCCCAGTCAGCCATCACCTTTAAGTTTTTTAGTTGAGCTTGTTGTTATTGTTATTGTTGTTGTTGTTGTCGTTGTTTATGTAGTTGTTGATATTGTTGTGAATTTAGTTATTAATATGGATTTAAATTACACTAATTCTACATTTTAAATAATATCAATCAAAGAGCAAGGATGGAAACTCAATCAATTTCTCATAATATTTACTCAACACTACAATTGTATAATCAAACAATTAAATAATTTAAATATTTTACCTAAGTAAAACTTAGAATATCATACTAATACATAAAATCATGCAATTGAAACCTGCTATAGCTTTTACAACTTTAATAAGAGCTGTCATTTGAATAATTAAATTTAAATTGAAAATTAACAATGAAGATAGACTATGAAATCAACAATTTATGATTATTTTATCAATTAATATGTAATTTTCTAATTTGTAATAACATTAAAGCAGGAAGTATTAAACTTAGTATATAAATTATATATAATACGACTTACTGATTATATAATTTTTATATAAGAAAATCTTATTACATATTTTAATCAGAATGAGTCAATCCTCGATAGACAATTCAATTGTTCTCTATTATTAAGGTTTTAAATTGAGTTTACAAATTTAATAATTTAATCCTTTTGCAACTGCCATTAGTTTAAAAATATGATTAGAGTTCGGAGACATCTTAATTAAAAGACCGTTACTTGATGTTAAAGAATATTTTTAAGTTTTACTTGCAGTATAAGATTGCGGAAACTTTAGTTTAAGGCTAAATCACGATCTAAAATTCTTTATAGAACCGTCCTCTTTGAATTAAATTAATCCTGATTAATTACATTGTAACTTCTTCATTGATAATGATTCCTCCTCTGCTCTCTAGTTCTATTTTAGTTATTATAGTTTCTATAAACAAAACCTTGCTTTCTCCACAGAGATATTATTTTAGTAGAGTGGTTTATCCATTGAGTGTCTCTGGAGGTAAGCTTTAATTTCCATCACTCTTTTTAAGCAGTGAGGGAGAGTGCTACTTGGTTCTTGGAAATTTATCAGGGATCTAAGGTAGAAGTCATTGAATTCTGCTGATACCAATAGCATAACAATCATAAGAGCAGTCTTTGATACTTCTTTTTAGAATAAAGTATATGAATGCTCAGGTATAGCATCTATGCTTCGATTTCAAGAATTATTCTAACGATACACAGTTACTCTAAATGAAGAGCAAAGTCGATAAGATATTAAGGCTTGCTTATCATGCCTATGATAACAATCCAATTAACTATCTCACATAAAATGAAGACAATAGGTCGCTTTCTTAGTTAGATAACTAATCTGATTTAACCATTTCTTCACTCCGAATGAAGCAGTTTTCATGCTCCCTCTTCAATTCAAATCTTTCTTCCTATTTGCATTTCATATCCATGGCATATTCTCATGAGCTTAATGGATAATGTAAATGCACAAGAAACCATTTAAAATATCTAATTTGAAGTGCCTCTAAAAAATTTCTCCCACTATTATGTTCTCAATCGTCCTCTTCACTAATCTAAAGTCAAACTATAATTTGATAGAAGTTTACTTACAAATTAAGGAGGATAATGAGATGAAGGATAGAACGCTATGCTAAATTGTTCTTATAGATCAGTAAGTCACAAGATTTCTGAGATCCTTCCTTGAAATAAGCTCATATCTAATCTTAGTCCATAATTGGTTGCATGGAGGCCCAAGATTAGATATCATGACTTATTTATACCAAGATGTAACTAAGAGAATCCGGTAAATTATTCTGAGAAAAGTTTGTTTGTTTTATATTTGTGGAAGTAAATTACTCATTGTGGTTAACCATTTCTAAATTATAATAATATGTGAAATTGTAATAAGAAGTAATAAATAATTTATAGTTGATGGAAGTATAGTTTAAATTAATAATTTGATTAAAAAAAATAATCCAAACTATGAATTTAAGACACCAAAAGCATCTTATCTAATTCAATAGGCATATTTCATTTTGTAAAAAGCAAAATTCTTATGCAAGGACAACCCATTCTCATTTTTAAATTTATGTAGATATTCCTACTCTCCCAATCAGATAAATCTGTGTTCTAATAAATATATAAGAAATATTGTAAAGCAGTTAAAAAGAAAAAATAGTTTCTTTTTTTGACTATTTCCTCAAAAGTTCAGAATATTAAATTAATAGAGCAGCCATACCTTTCTCAAATCACAATAGACTTTATACTATAAATAAGTTCCTTCCCAAATACTAAAATCACTCTTAAAAATAACGTAAGAGTGATTTTCTTGAGTAACTTTACTTGAGATCTTACATCAAGCTTGATGGGAAGAGTACGAATGAATATTGTACTCAAATGTAGTTTAAACCCTCGAGTGTAACACCACTTAGTGATAGCAAGTCTGATTATTACTTTAACTATCATTCTCAAAGTTCTTATCTATTCTTTGCTGTAGTTCATAGATTACAGAACATGTAAACTAATTATCTATTTTAATATTTACTGATCGCTAATAATTTTGAGTACACACTCTAAGCAAATTAAAATAGTTATGACAAACAGCTGTAATTTACTTCCATCAAGTAGAGAGTGAATAAATCCGCCAACTCAACAAACTTCCTCATCTGAGATTTGCAGTGTTTGAAGTAAGTATGACGGCTTTACTAGAAAGGAGGAAGCCAGAGAGTACAAATTTACTTTAAGATTTAGATTAGTCTTTATCCTTCAAGAATCTCAACAGAATTGAAAATATTCAAAGTTAAAATGCAATTAATTTACAGATAAGTTTAGGATAATCAATATGAAAAACAAAAAGGTGAGAAAATGTACTTCTAACATAGGCACAAACAATTGAGTTAAGAGAAAACATTCAAATTCTAAAAATAAAATTCAATAGCTGAGCTAGTTTATTTCTCAAAACCTTGTTACAGAGGTGTCTATTTAGACTCAAGAAGGCAAAATCATAGATTTAGAAATAAGTAAAGAGGGTATAAATAATCAAACCAGGGACAGTTCCTTAGAAACAAGCTCTGATTAAGAACCAAGTACAATACTTAGACTCTCAATGCTATTCTTTCAACTGATGAAAATGAAGATTCAGTATTTCTCACTCAGAGCGAGAATAAAAGCAAATATTATTCGCGAGAATATAAAATTTAGTAAAAAGATAAAATGATTTTTTAATTCAGCCTCTAATAAATATAAACATAAAATAGACTACTTGCATTTCCTATTACTCATATAGGATCAAATTACCCCTCAAGACATTGAGCGAGCTCCTCTTAAAATAAAATATTTAAATTATTTAGAGAATTTAGAGAATTTGTAAGATAAAAATTATAAAATCCACTAGTTAAATATCAAACAAAATCAAGATGGAATAAAGATCAAGACTTTCCAATAAATGCTTTCAAAACAAAATCATGACTTCCTTACCTGCAAAAAGTTAGTTAAATAGGAACATTTAGGTAAATAATAAATGACATCATCAAACAATCAAGGAGCGATATATCTCTCAAAATTATATAATCTATAGATATTTAATAAACTTGCAGTTCAAGATAATAATTTCAGCAACCAATACACTAACCACCATCAAGGTAACTAGCATGAAAGGCCTAATGAACGAGAGAATAAAAAAATTAAGAATATATAAAAACTGTGATAACAAATGGATGATAGTCAAAATAAAAAGAGATTCTTAGTAACATTATATCTCCTAGAAATTATATCCTAAATAAAGTAATCTAAACTATATTATTATTACATAGGAAAGATAGCAAGTTTAATTTTTGTCCTAGTGCCTAATCCTGATCATTTTTCTCTTTACTCATTTTAGAAGTTTTTTTGGGGACGATTTGGGGTTTTAAAATTTATTTAAAAAGGTTTGTATTTTCTATCCCAAATGCAACTTGCGGGGAACAAAGCCCATTTCTGATTTTTTCAATTTTATTTTATTGAAAGGGGAGGAGGAAAAGGGGCGTTCCCTTTTTTTCTTAAAAGCGGGGTTAGGGGGGTCTCCTTTTCCCTTTTCTCCAACCCCTAAAACCTAGAGGTTTTTGAACTGCTTTTTTCAATCAGAGAGCCTAACAAATGCCCTTTGGCGGGGGAAGATGGCCATTTTGAAAATTTTCTTTGGGGGTTTTTCCGTGGGGTTTTTTGGCGTTAATTCCCCGGGGTTTTTAATTTCTTGCAGTTCCCCTTGCTTTTTTTGGCTTCCAATGTAGTTTGGAGCAATAATTTAAAGTACAGAATCTTTCTCCCTTTTCTTTCCTATGTCAAAATCTATCCGAAATTAAATTTAAAAATTTTAAATTTTTTTAAATTAAAGATTTTCCAGTGGAATAAAAATTCAAAATTTTAAAAATATTGGGTTTGGGTTGCAAAAGGATTAAATTTTTTTAAATTGAAAAATTTGAAAAACCTTTCAAAAGTTTAAAATTTTTTTATTTTAAAAAATTTTTTTTCCAATTGGGTTTAATTTTTTTAATTTAAAAAAGTTTTTTATTCTTTAAAAAAAAATTCAAAATTTTGGGGCTTAAAATTCAAAAAAAATAAATTTATTAAAGGAATTTAAAGAAATTGGATTTAAAATAGCTTTAAAAAATAATAGTAATATTTAATAATTCATCAATCAAAATCTGGAGTTTCATTTTCCTGAAATAAAATTGAAAGTTGCATTTTGTATTAAGAAGAAAGGGTTGTGAAAATACCTTTTTTCAGCTTTTATCCTCGAATCCCAGTTTTTATATTTTTTCTTAAAGCTTTTTTACAGGAGGAGGAAATTGGTCAAACAAAGAATTTTTGGAAAATCCCATCTAAAACTGGAGCAAAATTTTTTAAAAAGGGGAAAATTTCCAAAAAAGCATGATAAAAACAAATTTAAAGGGGGAAATTATACATTTAAGCACAATCAGTTCCCACACTATTACCAAAATGGAATTTTTTATATTTTAAACGGGCTTTTAAAATTTAAATTTAATTAAAAAATGGAATTTTGGGTATATTCCTTATTTAACTTGGGTTTCTCATTTCTTTTTGAATATCATTTTTAAAAATTTGGATTTTTTATTTTTAATAAAATTTTTTAAATCTTTCAAGCTTATTTTCTTTTTTTAAATGGGAAAAATTTAATTTCCCTTTTTGAAAAAATGGAAAGGGGTTTTTTAAACCGGGAAAATTTTCAATTATAAATTATTTTTAAAACCTTCAGCTGTAATTTAAAGTTAGTCAAGCTTGGGTCAAAGCAAATTTCATTCAAATTTTTTCTTTTTAAATTTAAAATTTTGAATAGAAAAACAGATTTAATTTGGGGTTTCCTAATTATTTATTTTTTATTTTAAAAAATTTACAAAATTTGAGCAATTTTTTTTATTTTTTTGTACGAAAAAATCGAGTTGTATTATGTAAAAATTTTGGGGAGATGAAATTTGGGGTTTTTCTTTTTTTGAAGAAATAAAAAAATATTTTTTTTAAAGCTTGAATGCCATTATCTTTGTTTATTACTTAAACGCAAGAGGCATGTGAAGTTCAATCTACTTATATGAAGACATTAAACCTTTGTTCACTAAAGTATTAATCAAGATTAAATAGGAAACTTTTTTTCCATTTAAGTTAAATTTTTAAAAAGGTTTGTATTAAATTAAAAAAGAAAATATACATTTAAAAAAACAAATTTAAATAATTAAAGATAAATCTCTTGAATTGAAGGAACAATTATTTGCATACAAAATACAGAGCAAATGCACGTTGCACAAAGGATATGGTTCTTCCGATATGAGGTTCTTTCACCTTGCTTAATACGAGTTTTTTAGAGATTGCAGCTGTCTTAAATTGTTTCTTTAGTCTTATTTAATTCTTTGATTGTAATATTTTCGAGATATAATGGTATGAAATTTCAGGATTGTAGTCTATCTCCTGAGCATTCTGAGTTCATTTTCTCTTCGCTTCTCTCAAGGAGCAGAGAAGTTTATCTAATTTTTACTTTTAATCTGAATAAGGTATTCAACTCCATATGCTCATTTTTTCCATTAATACAAGCTGAAATTATAATGGAAGTGATATTCTTAAATTACTAATAATTCTAACTTAATAAATTTATTAAAAATTGAAATATTAGTCTCAAATCAATTAAGCTTTGTGAAACACTTTATCTTTAGCAGATAAATTATTTAAGATTGTTATTAAGACAGTTTGCATTAAAAAATTAAGTTTTTTGAATTCTTAATAAATTTATTAGGTTAGAGTAATAAGTAATTTAAGAATATCGCTTACATTATAACTTTATCTTGCATTAATGGAAGCAATGAGTACACGGAGTTTAATGCATTATTCAAATTAGACTTAAAATTAGTTAAACATATCTGTACCTTGAGAGAAGCGAAGAAAAAATGAACTCAAAATGCTCAGGATAAAGCTACTACAAATTTTAAATAACAAATCATTAAATATTCAGAAAAGTTTCCAATGAGAAATTTGAAACTGAATTATAGAAAGCTGCAAACTCAATAAATCTCATGATATGCAAAGAGAATAAGGATCAATTAGAGAGAACTATCTGGTGAAGCGTGCATGTGTATTATATTTCGCATATAAATAAACATCACTTCAAATTTAGAAGATTCATCTTTATATTCGTTTTAGCATGAAATTCAAAAAACTTTTTATCCTTTCAACTTTTGTGTGAGAATTTTTAGTAAAGAGTTGTAGCTGCACAAGTTCCTGAGGACTTCGATTAGGAAATTGAAGAAAGTGTCGGCATCATATCTTGTTGATAAGATGTTGAGGTGATTATTAAATAATAAAATCATTTTAATTTTTGATAAGCTAACTAACAGTCTGCAGATCAGGGGTGAATCTGCGATTTCAAGTGCCACCAAGTGCAACTATCCATTCATTATTTTTAATAAATCACGAATTTTAATTAAATTTTTAACTTAATAAACAGTAAGTAATTATTTTTTTCTTTCAAACTAAATCTATAAAATTGAAGAGTAGCATAGTTATCAAATTTAATAGTATGCGTAAATAAATAAGTTTTGTTATTTATGGCTACTTTAATTCGCGATTTTGAATTAAATTCTCTCTTAAATTATTGATAAAATTATATTCCATATTTATATTTTATAAATCGAAAGATCTTTAAAATTTTCTAACCTTCTAAAGCGTAAAGAAATATAAGGAGCAGGATTTTTAGATATGAAGAATGTGAATTATTAAAGTTATCAGTGTGAAGGTCAATAATGCTAAATTCTTTATATTAACAGCTCATAATTTCCTATATATTAATTTTGATTGGGTTTTATGTAGTAACTACAACAAATGGAGTAATTTGAGGAACCAGAGCAAGACTGATGAAGCCTCACTAGTGACTCTTGAAATTAATCTTAGGGTCCTACTCTTCTACTAACTATGAGTTCCTATATGACAAAGGCTTTATCTCCTTCTAGAGAATGTCCGAGGAGCCAATCACACGCATTATTGAGTTCCCTTAAGCGCTGGGCAGTTGCTCTTACGCGATCCTCGTGAAAGTAAAGTAATGCACCCAAAAATAATCGTTGCTATAAGGTTACCAAGGCACTCAGCTAAATCAAATGATACCTTTGGAGAAGTCGAGTGAAGGCCCAGAAAAACAAAATGAAATTCAGTAGGAGATAAAATATTACAGTTTAAAAAAGGCAACAGCAGTTCTCTCCTGAATAATAAGTTTCCGATCATAGATTCGGATAAATTATATTATATTAATTGGGGTGGTTAGTGGTGCAATTCGGGATGGTGTTTGGTATAAATGGAAATAATTTCTTATGGTAATTGGCAAAATCATCATGAGTTCAGAAACTGATATAATTAATAACTTAAATAAAGAAGAGCTTCAGTCTTCTCGACAATCTTTAAGCTTGACTAACCACTTTATAGAGAGCAAACTTTATTTGGGTCATTATAGACAGCTAAAGCTCCTAAGATATCGTCATTGAGGCATTGCTAAACTATCCGAAAAGTATCGCCTCCTCCTAACAACAAAGATGTGCAAACAAGATGCGAAGGGTAGATAAGTGGAGGAATGTGCTATGAGAATACAGATTGACATAAAAAGCTGAGAGAAGAGAAATGGTGCAAGTTATAAAATAATAAATCAAAAGTGGCTGCGATAATATCTATACTATTTCAAGTGGGCACCTCTACCTGAATTTTAATAGTATATTATTTATCAAAACATAATTATCGAAATTCTAATTTACTGGCTGTTTTAAAATGCATTTGAATAAATTTAATTTTCCACAGATTTTCACAATAATAACTAACTTGACTTTGTTAATTTTAAAGTCTTGAAAACTCATATTCTGCTTTACTGTGTTTATTAAAATTTAATTTTAGCTCAAATTATTGCTATTGAAACTTCGATAAGTTATTTATTCTTTTCTTGATTTAGCCCATAAAATTTTAAGCTGAAGATTACTTTTATTTGATTGCCTTTTGAAATTAGGACTCTTGTCCACTAACATAGGTCACTGAAGCAGAAGCCACAAGAGCTCTAGATCTGCTGCCAATAAGTTGAATCAAATCATTACAGTGAAGTGGCTCACATGCGATCAAAACTATTTCATCCCTCTGAAACTTGGTATCTCCTCCTTTGCCTACTTGCTCTTAAATCACTTCTATTTCAAATTCACTCTATCAAATTTTACAGTTCCAAGTTTGTCATAATTTGCCATCATCATATCAAATCTTCCCTATAATGTATTTTTAGTTTTCAGAGGCTAGAAGGGAAATTTACACATAAATTTAACCTGGAATCATATCTGATAAATTTTAAAAAAATTAAAAATTTTATAATTTTAAAATTTTTTTAAATTAATTTAAATTAATAAATAACCCAAAGGGGAAACTAAAAATTTTTTAAAAATTATAATTTTATTATTTTTATTTATTATATTATTGTTTATTTTTATTAGTTTTAGTATTTGAAACCAAACCCTTTTTTTATTGTTGTTTTAGCATTGGTTCTTAGAAATTTAAATAGTAATTTCTTTAGTTGAAAGATGTTTGAAATATAATGGGAGAAACAATTAGAGAACAATAATTAAAGCCACTGTCATAATCTACTTGCCACTTGAGAGACGAGAGTGACTTTATTATTTAATTATAAGATAAATATGGTTAGATGGCAAGGATAGCAAAACCAAATAAAGATAGAGTAAGTTCTCTAGAAAAGTAAAATATTTATAATAAATACTTGACTGTTTAAATCATTATGTATTATAAATAAATGAAGGAGTCGCTTTTTTAGATCAGTGCCAAGATCATGAAGAACACCGCCTCTGTCTAAGTTTCAGTTTTTTCTGCTATTTGAGTAATTGGTGGGTTAGTGTAAACTCTTTTTAGTTGCTTTATTCGGTATGGGTTCTGTTTGCTTTTGGAGATAACTATGTTCTGATTTAATTCAAAAGTACATAAAATCTATTTATTTATGAAATAAAATTTTATAAGAGTGGTATCTAAGATGAGTGTCTGTTGATCTAGAGAGATGCCTTACTTGCCCTGGATGTTTGCTTCTTCGTCTTTCACCTTCAGGTTTTTTATTATGATCTATTTGTAGTTGACCTTGCTGTGGTTGTTGATTTGAGTTGCTGAAGGAACATTTAAATAAAAAAATTAATTTAAAGTATAATATATTATCAATGACAGTACAAAGGATCACACAATTTATTTATAGTGAAAATTAATCCATGATCAACTTATCATTTTCATCTTATAATAAATATCTTAGCACTGTATAGTACTAATTTAAGTTGCTGAATATTTATAATGAAAGTTATTTTAACTAGTTATTACTATGCAAGGAAACTTAAACTGTAGTTGGCAACCACACAAGATACCTAAAGTGGAAACTTTAACACTACTAATACCCGAACAAGAGAGACGAAGTAGAAGGTGACAATACTAACTAAAGTGAAAGCCCATGGATCAACCCATTCAAACAATTCTATCTTCCTAAAAGCATTTGCATTTGAGTGTTCTCTAACTGGCATTTAAGAAAAACAAAAAGATATAGAGTTCTATAAATCCATAAACAATTCTACCTAATAACCAAAAATCATGTAAAGCTCAGCAGCTGATCTAGGGGTAGGGGGGTAGATCAATAAAGAGCAAAAAAGATCTTAAAAGGTTTGCATGACCGCATCTTCCCTCGCGATAAGGATATTGATGAAGATGAATACATCATAATCGCTGAAAGATGTGGATTTCGCTTAAGAGATCAGTTTTAACTAATTAGGTGCTTAAATTTAATTAAAACCTAATAATTTAATAACTAAAAGTAGTCTACCTTAATTTTTTCTAGAAGCCAGAGAATACATTGATAATTGATTATTGCAAATAAATGATGCTTTATCTTATTTCTTCAACCCACGATCCAATTAACTTATTTGATTTTAGTCAACTTCTATAAGAAAATTCTATTAGAAGGCTGAAAGAGCACATAGTGGCAAATATGGAAAGGATATTTAAATAAGAGTGAGACTCCTGAATATCATTGAAAGAAAGGATAAAAAACAAGATTCACACTAAAATACTCCAGTGTTAGAATTAGACAAATTTACCTTGAAGATTTTCCTAAAGGTATGGTAAACTTGGTAAAAATGCAAATCTGAATGTCTTTATCCATTAAGATAGCAAAGCTATGAAAGTAGATAAGGTGATAAATATATCGAGATATTCTTCAAGAAGTTAAGGAGTTCAGACTAATAACGTTTACTATCTAACGTCTAATTTATGATAAGGATAGTTAAATAAAATAACTTTACTCATATAACTTAATTTTTTATATGGATAGCATAATACAAAAATTAATATCAAAATATTAAATAAAAACTACCTTAAACTACTATCTAATTTGAAAAGAATTGCAAAAAATCTTTATCCAATGTGAATGAGCTGTAATCTTTAAGATTTGATGCTAAATACTTTATGGTGAAAAAAGATTGCTCAATACTCTAAAAGCTAATTTTTGCTATAATCAGATATTCTTGAGATATAGAAAAGAAATTTATTCTTTATACAAAGAAACCTTTAAATGACACAAAAACAGCTTACTGCTACTTTTTGAGAATTGTATTTCAAAAAGTTTATCTAGAGAGGAGTTCTCTAGCTCACTACTCAGGAAATTTTATAATCGAGAGTTTAATGAAGCAAATATAATGAACATGCAGACGAAACCCATGAAAAGAAGATGCTAAGTGACAGATTAGAGGCGAATGAAAACGAGCAGACAGTTTCCTAGAATTTCAGTAATTTTATGTTACCAAGAAGAATATAAGAGAGTAAAAGATAAATTAAATCTCAAAAAATAACAGGATTAAGGAAATGAAGAAAGTATTTAGACTGCAAAATTATATATAAAAGAGAAAAGATATACTCCCAATAGAGCATAAAATCGTGTCTAGATTACTAAAAGTATATAATAACAACTCCAATAAAAACAACAGATGAGGAAAATAAAAACTTAATGGAACATTTGAACAGGAAAATCCAAAAAAGTCGGCCACAGAATCAATAATCATCATTAGAGAAAAATATCTGATGTGTTTAAAAAATGACAGATATAAATATACGAATTGATGAATCATATTGATAAGAAAGACTGTTGGGAGATCACGAAAAGGAAAATATAAATTTAGATATTATTTCCACGTCAATGATAAGCTGGTTGATCAGTAAATAAATAGCTCTTTATCCACTCAAACATGTGCATGAGACTTCTAAAAAGAATATGTATGTTCATTGAATGCAGAAATGCACATGATGACGAACTGTATAGATTACTATAAGACTATGACTAATAAATGGCTTATCTTAGAGTAAATAACAAGGCATTAAGGGCTATAGCCATTTAACTTGAATAGAAAAAAGGCTAATTGAATAGAAGTAGGATATTCTAAAATCACATTATAACTAGCGAAACTGGAATGCTCACCAACAAATAGAATATTCCATAAAATCATTCAATTAATGCCTGTGTGAGACGAAAAGACGAGATTTATTATAAGATCGTATTTATAATTATAAGATAGAAATTTATTGAATAAATCCATGAAGAGGACAACACTCTCATATAGGCTATGACCTTAATGATTGATGATGGACTTAAGCCTTATATTATTAAGTACAAAAAATAGAATATAAAATAGGATATAAAATTAAGGACTCTAACACAAAGTAATCCTAGTATAAACAGATTATGCAGAACTAACGGAATCTAGAAATTCCATAAAGGTTTTAAGCTAATATAGTGAACTATAGTTTTGAATAAATGATATCACAGAAAGCTCAAAATGAGTATAGAAACACATACTTATTTTATAACACCGCTATGAAGTATTCAAGCAGCTATTCACTTTATAAGATCGAATGAACTTAGAATCACCAAGCTCCCTTATAAGAAAATGCTAATTCAATATCCAAAATTAGAGACAGAGAACCTGATGTCGAGTTTGATGTTGATTTAATATTTGCTTAAGAATAGAGAAAGTCTCTAAGCCTAAAGCAAATTAGAGGAAGCCAATGTTATTTAAAGGACGTTAACCAAAATGAGATATCATACCTAAGCCTAACAATAAATAGCTACCGGCCAGAAGCGTAAACTTAAAAAATATTAAAAGGATATTTGAGAAATTAATAAATTTTATACAGAATATCAGAGGGATTTCCCCAACGGAGGATTCAAAAATAATTGAAGATGTCAATTTTATATTACTAAACTAAAACTAATGAAACAATCTTGAAAGAGACTAAAACGTCGAATAGAAAGAGAACATAATACTCATAATTGAGAATGGGAAAATGGAACATTATTGTTTCATAAACAAATTAAAAGACGGAGAATGAATGCGAGATTAGAGAGTATAAAACGATATGAATGCAAAATCAATGGTAAGTAACGCCTAATAAAGATAGAGGGTAAGTGATAAATGCTAAACATCAAATTAGAGATAGATTAAAAGAATTATTCTTAATTTAATGAGGGGTCATCTTCTACCAGTCTAATGGCAAAATTAGAATATAAAAAGATAACAAAAGTGAAAGGGATATTTTGTGACGGCTAAAAGACGTTTTTTGTTAAGGGAGAGGATATTTTTATTTTGATGCTATTGTCAGATAGATTCTTGCATATGGTTTTAATATTTTTGCCAATGATATTAATAAGTACGCAAATTCTAGCATAGTTTTGTAACTCTTTAAGCTTTCTAAGGAAGGTGAGTCTCTTATGAGCGGGAGGGATGCCTTTCTAGTCCTGAACTCTTGTGTTCTTGGTTGTCAACTTCAAGTCTTAGAAGTTGAGGTTATTGTTGATGTATGCCTTTGCTGTTTATATCTTGGTTGAGCAAAACATTTATTTTAAATAAAATCTCTATTTAAAGAGTATTATAATTTGAATCAGAGGATAAGGAGTCAAACACTATATATTTTTTTAAAAAGGCCCATGATAATTAATTCAACTTATAACACCAATTTATGAGAGCCATTTAAATTGATTCTTAATAAAGATATATACTACCTCAGTAGCAGCCATCATAATTTCTCCCAAATATAACAAATATGAGTAATAAATTAAGGATAAAGAGGCCACTCTATTTAACTTTTAGATCTTGCTCTATGAATCAATGGAAATACAGCACCTAGCAATTAAGAACAATGCTTAGAGCAGTCCAACACAACATATATCATCTGGGAAAATATGATGCTGAAATTCAATCTGTCATCGTTGGTGACTTAAATAAAAATGGAGTTATAATATTTTAAAGATCACCTTGTGTGAATTCACTTCCAACCTCCAATATAAAAGAAATCGTAAAAGAAGTAATTACTTACCAGTCAAAAATTAGCTAGGCCTTGATTTTCAGTTATCTTGCTTGGAGCTCCTAGAATAATTTAATCAATTTCAATAATAATTGGTTGGATGGAAATTCGATAATCCAAAGTTTTTGTTTTTTAGAGTTCCTAATGGGATATTGGAAGAATGAGAGTGCTAAATGAAATGTTCTTAAAGGCGAGTGCACTCAAAACTGATGGAGATAGTAAACTGAAAGATATTTATCCTCAGTAATAAAAATCATTAAATGTAATCAAATATGAAGAGACGAGTTAATGAAAGAAAGAAGGAATTAATTGTAAAAGAAATATAAAGTGGAAATTATTTAATCCTTCTTTATCATAGCTAGCTACTCATTCATATCTAGTACGAAAAAACGGACTTTCTATGAAGTTAGATAAGAGACTAATATCTGCTTAACAAAAGAATAAATAAAAGAGTTTCAGCTATAAACTATGGAAATCATGTCACATCTTTCCGAAAATTCACCTACAGAAATGCAAAAAACAGCGCATTTAGACGAATTATAATATTGAACCCCATGCTTTTAATATTAATTGCCACTTTTCGAAAGTTTAGACTAGGAGGTTAACGTTTTAGACATTCGTTTGGAAAAATGCATGCTTTGGAAAAAAGAGATAGAATAAGAAAACAAAACTCATGAATTAAGAGACAAAGTCCCAAGTAAATAGATGTCAATGACAGTTATAAAATATTGTGAAATGCAATATAATTTACAAGCAGACATTATTTATGCTCATATTTTAAAAATCATTTCAAAAATAAATATATTAAAAAATATGTTTATTGAGATCGTCAAGCATAAAGTCAATAACATAATGAGATCTATTTCTTCTAAAGGCAAGGCGAGTTCTGTTTAAAATAGTGATATATATTATCTTTCAATTTTTAATATAATTAATGGCAGTTAAGCAGTTCAACAAGATCACCAACCACAAGGTCAAACCTAGACCACCTCCACAAGAGCCTCCCTCCTGCACTCGCAGTCTTCCTTCCTTTTAGAGGAGCAGGAGTCAAAAACCTGCAGTTTTTGACTCGGGAGCAACTTATGTAGAAATTCGTCATTGCTTTAGAAGATTTTAGAAGGGAGGATACTCATTAAAACTTTGAAACTTTCACTCATGGTAAGATCATCACACTAAACCTCTGCCAGCTCCTCTCTACGAGTGCAGGAGGGAGGCTCTTGTGGAGGTGGTCTAGGTTTGACCTTGTGGTTGGTGATCTTGTTGAACTGCTTAACTGCCATTAATTATATTAAAAATTGAAAGATAATATATATCACTATTTTAAACAGAACTCGCCTTGCCTTTAGAAGAAATAGATCTCATTATGTTTATTGACCTTATGCTTGACGATCTCAACAATAGATGCTAACTGTGACAAAAGGAGTAGTGAAAAGAAGTAGCCTTTCACCAGACTTATTTAAAATATAGATAGGCAAACTAGTCTAATAATGCGTGATCGAATTTAATTGTGGAAGTGGATAACTTAAATACAAGCAATGAAGATAATGACTGACTCATTTGAAGAGTAGGGTAGTAGTTGACCACTGCTGACTGAATAAACTCTTTTTCTTTCTTGCTCTTATTTATTGTGACTATGAAGTATCGGCTGCTCCAATGCTGAACTATTATTTTAACAGATCAACTTTTTTACATCACTATGCGATACCTGAGCAAAAGATAAGCTTTTGAATGGCGAGTTACAAATGGAGGCAGATAGAAGAAAGCTTTTGATCTTTAGATATTTAATGTCGCATTCTCATCTGCTAGGCTTTTTCTTAATTATTTCTTAAGTCTTTAATTGAGTGAACATTCTTTGCTCCAAAGATTTGAAGTTTATGAGTGGAATGAAGCAACTTGCTTATGGCGAGGCAACAAGTGAGCTCTTAAAATACTCGTATAAATTAGTTTTCTAAAAGGACAAGAAGCACTAGACTCCATTATTCGAAATATGAATGAATAAAGTTTAATTTAGTGAAATTAACCCTTCTTTATTCTTGATCATGAATTATAAGGAGACACTGCTATCAATAAAGAAATTTTAACTTGAGATATATGTGCAGGAAAAGGAAGGAAGACGCATCATTATTAAACACTAGCATAGTTATTCGCTAATGGCTTGATGGCTAAGCTCGACTCGGAGATACATTTTGAGTTCTCTGTCAGAAACCTAATTATCTCGCATTCAGGGTGGTATTGATCTTGAATTGAGAAAGAATCAAGGCCAGATAATATAAATTGAATTATATTTATGTTATAAAGTTTCTTCATTAAGTTGAATTAAATTGAGATTTATTATAGCTTTTTTATAATTTTAGATTTGACTATTATAAAATTTTATTATTTATAGCAGTTCGAATTAGATAGAGCAGACAGGAATTTAGAATCTAAATTATTCGTTTGAAAAAAGTAACGGCCTCTACCCTTTATTAAGGTATTTTCATACATTTTTTACAACAATCTAGATTTAAATATCACCCTATAATTATTTTGTAAGAAATTATTAAAGTTGCCACTCTTTTTTAAACAGAAAGGCATACGATAGCGAGGTTCAAACCTAGGCGAGTTCTCTTAATTTAATGAACTGAATTTTGGAATCACAGAAGTCTTGCTAAATGAGCGGTAAAATAGTCTGGCAAATAAAAATACATGCTAAGTATTTATAATTAAATTATTATAATCACAAAGATTTAATCGCACATCAGTTTGTAAAATGAGAACAGAACTTTTAAGCACCCATTGCTTGCTTTGAATTTAATAATTTTTAAATTTAATCTTTAATGAGTATTTTATAAAAAAAATTATACATAAAGGTGCCCTTATTTATTTTAAAATGAAAGCAAGGCAAAATAGGAGAAGGAAGGACAAATTTTATTTGAAAATAAACTAACTGTGGTGTTTATCAATCAAGATCGCTAAAAATTGAAAAGATTCTGAAAATAGAAAACATACATGCCTTCAATCTAAAAATCTAAAAACAAAATACTTTAGAATTATAAGGCTAAAATAAGAATAGGTTATCACAAATTACATTTGATAAAATTCAAAAAGATTAAAACACATTCCACTGGACAAGGATTAGCTTGAGCTTGGAATATAATATTTGATTACAAAAGTCATCTTTTTATAGTTTTAATTTGACCTCAAGTTTAAAGTTAATGCTTTTCCTTCTCTTTGTGAACTTTATTTGCTTATTCGCTTTAATCAAAACTTTAAAGTATTGCAATTCTTACCTTTCACACAGATTCTCATTTTCCGAATAGTTCATGATAGTCAAATGCTCTAGGAGGGAGACTTAGCGTTCTAAAAGATATTTTAAGTTCCATTTTCAGCTAAGTTTAGATCAGTCAGTATAGGTGTCTCTAAATTAGTTTAAGAATAAACTCATAAATAAGCGCTAAACTTATTCAAATAACTTATAATGATATCATAATAAAAATGGTTTACTTACATTGTTTTAAGCAAAGTATATTAAGATGACTATGTAAAAATGATCTCGCTCCTTTCTCATCTGCAGTCACTTCTTTCATTATTTTAATTTCATTTTAGAAAATATTAACTAAAATAATCAATTTATCATCAGTTCACTCCTTCTCTATTTCAAAGTTTATTTTAAAAATACTATTTCCTTATAATGTAATCATATTTGAGCCATAATAAAAACAGCATATATAGAATCTAAATGCTCACCATCAATACATTTTTAAAAAATATTAATTGAATAGATAAGACATTTAAAAACGTGCTACTTATAAGTAGTAACCAAGAAAATACAATAAAGTTATTAGGATGTGTTAATTCTTTATCAACCTACGCAAAAAGGATGGCAAATTCAGTGTAGATGAAGCCTTTGAGTTCTGGAGTAAGGTAGCCAAGTACATTATATTTCAATCACAGTGTAGATGACAGACCATTTTGCCTAATCAGACTTAATTGAATGGAGTGAGAGTGCATAGTCAGGTTGGAAATAAGAAGTCAATCTACAAACTTATAATAAATAAAGGGGTTATTTAAAAAATAATTACTGATTAAGACTCCACTAGGCTACTTTAAATCAAGTGGAGACGTGATAGGTGCGATAAGCATGAAGTCACAATCGATTAATGAAACAAACTAGAAAGACTAGACCTCACCTAATCGTTCAAGTAAATCATAAACCTCATTAATCAAATAGACAAATGTGACATCAGTATGAGAGATAGAAAAATCTAAATTATGAACAATAGAGTCACGTTTAAGAATATCACGCAATAATCTCTATGTTTTAAATTATGACCGATTTTATGATAAATTATGCTCTTATCTTTAATCACTCAAACTTTAAACCCTCACTCTCCGCTCTTACAATCTCTCATGAAGATTTGTCATCTCTGAAATTTATATCATCTGTTCGATGATGAGGAAAGCTCCTTATTATCTCGAGATTGGCCTTTTTTTTATGGAAGTTGCAGTAGCATTGAGTACTAAAAAGTAATATTGATTGTTTGTTTATTAATTTACAGTTTGCGAGCTCTGCATCTTATTGATGGTTTGAAGCTTACTTTAGTAAGGTCTTTTTGCATCTCTAATGCATTTTATTATAATCTTGCATCGTATTTGGAATAAGGTGATAGCTTTAATCTTAATCAAGAGCGCCTATAGCATAATGAATTATTATTTGAATCCTTAATTGTCTTACTTCTATGAAGGATTCTGTGGTGATGGTTCTGCATCTCTGTCAAGCAAGGCATACCTAGACTTCTTCTCCATCCTTAAAGGAATTAGCTATTTCTTTGAGCTTTTATGATTGCCGTGATCTAAATAAGAGTATTAATTATCCAAAAGTGCAACGATTCAAAAAATAAAGCCATCATCAGAATAAAATAGTGCAGAAATAATAATTTTGCTTGTATAAAAATTAGGCCAGCTTTATTCTTAACATCCATTAGAGAGAATTCTTACCTTTGCATGCCTTAGACTTATGCAGCCAGCGTTTGAACAGATGATCCATTTTATAGTAGGAGGGATGGTGGTGGCGTGAAAGAATAAAGAGAAAGCTTCTACCCCATCATATTATTACAGCTTGCCCTATAAATCAACAACATATAAACAATACCAAACACAGTGAATAACTAGCTTAGAAAACATACATTGAAACTTAAAATTAGTACCAAACAGTGTCTATGCATTGATTATTTGTTTAATTAAATCATAAATTTACTCTCTCAAATAGCAAGTAGATTATGACAGCTAGCTATAATTAGATTTCTCTAATAGTTTCTCCCTTCAATATTATAAGCGTCCTTCAGTTAAAAGTAGATTTCCTATTGAATTTAAAAAACCAATTTTAAATATCAATATTGTTCAATCAATTTTAAAATAAAATAAGTTATTAAAGTAAATCTTTTTTTAATTAAATATTTCTATATTTAACTTAATTTGATATTTAAAAAAATCTTTCTTTTTAGTTGAGGAATTTTTATTTTGATTAGATTTCAATTAAAAGTTCAATACATAAGGATAATAAGGGTTCTTTTTCCTTTGATTGTAATTATTTAAAGACTTATTCATTTAAGAACATTTAATTGTGGCAAAATTGCACCTCTAAATTGCATTAGCAGAGGCGCTCAGTGCCTGGAAACGATTTATTTTCGAAGAGATCGAAGCAATAAAGATTCTGTATCTCTTGAATAAAATAGCTGCTATTAGTATTAATGTAGATAAAAATAAATCGAAGCCACTCAATCATATCACTTTCACGATAACAACTTCATCACAAAAATTTTATTTATACTAATTAGATTACCAACCGATTATCATCAGAGCATAAGCTAAAGTACTCATTACTCCTTTGCTAAACTTGAAGCTGATCACTCCAGCCATTAAAGAGAAAATAAAATAACTTAGCCTAATTTTCATGAAGGAAGGTTTAAAGATATTAAGGCCTTCTCCTTTACATTTATACTAGTGGAAAACAACATACCTCTTCAAAACTGTTTGGATGAGCTTCACTCAGCTAATTAGAGATGAGAGTAGCTTCTGGACACGTTTATCTTCAGTCCCAATAAATAAGATTTTGATGTAAGATCCTCTTTATCTTCCACTATTTATTCGTAATATATCATTTATTTCTGATATATTATTATCTTATTCTTCAAGTAAATGATTCACTTTCTTTTAATTATATTTATTATTCTAAAAAAATAAAAACTTTTTTAAAAAATAATTTTCATTTTTTTGATTTCATTAAACATTCCTTTAAAAGAAAATTTTTAAAAAATAATATATTAAGAATAAATAGTTTAAGTGTAAAAGAAAGTAAAATAAATGGATAAAGAAATAGATAGAAAGATTAATAATTAATGGAGACAGTATCCCAGAATTATTAATTACTTTTTGAAAATTTAAGTTATTCGAGTGGCTGAGTGTCTAAGTAGCAATTTTAATACATAAAGTGTTCTATCTATTTCTTCAATATCTACTGACTCCAGCTGCTCTTTGCTGCCTCATTTTGTGAGTCTGTGTCTCTTAGTCCTCGGCTTTCCATTTTTACAAATCCTCATTTAGCATTTTTGCAGAATAGAGGAGTCGAGATTGCTTCATTGCTCTCCGATGTTATTCCCTTATCTCACTCAATTAGCTTGTGCTTCCCATATCTCCTCTCCTTCAGATCTTTTCCCTGTATTATTTATTAGATTAATGATGAAAACAAATGCAGATATCCTATCTCACAATTTTGTATTATGAGCTTGATTAAAGTCTGCTCGATCGTATTGCCTCCTTAATAGCACTCAAAATTTGCAAAATGTTGACTTTCCCATTTTAAATTACCTCTTTGTTCTACATTTAAAAATTTCCTGTTACACTCTGATCAGAGAGGAAAATAAACTCCAGTGCATCTCTCAAACGAGCTATCTTCTCTAGTGGCCCATTATAAAACATTTAATTTAATTAATTAATTTTTTTCAACTAATCTATCAGCTTCAGTTTAATTGAATCCTAAAACTGCAATTCTAATGGAATACTAACAACACTTGCAAACGAAGTCTCCTTTTACTCACTTGAAACTCCCTCCTATCTCGATGCCTTTCCTGTCTCTCTTGCCTGAATTTGGAGCTCGATTTATGTATCCTGAAATTTTGGATGTTTACTTGTCCTTCTTGACTATTCTCTGCCAAACTTTTTACTTTTTCTACAACTGGTAATTTTATAGACACTGTGCTCATCATTTCCTTCTCCAGCATGGGGCTTAGCTGCCTTCTATGATGCCTAGCCTTTGTTATTAGGGTCATTACGTTTTAACTTCTCTAAGAATGTCAATAGATAATTTGATCATGCTAATATTCTATAAAATTTTTAACAATTTTTTGTGGTACTAAATCTAAATTATTCCTTACATCTTCTTCTAACTTATTTGCAAAGAAGTTTCTTTTAGTTCCAGTTCAGGCAGTGATATCTTGGTAAGAGTAAAGAACATAGACTTTATAAATTTTGAGTATGGAAAATCTTCTCTTTACTTCACACAATCGCTACACTCATATGAATTGCCACTTCATGCTACTTCAAATAGTCTTATATTTAAACCAAGAACTCCCTGTTGTATATTTTCCTCTCGGGCTTTTAACTGTCGCCAAGTGCAGAATGGACCAGTTAATGTCATAGGCTAGCTCACCAAATAGAAAACTGCAGCATCCGCCTTTAAGATAAGTGCTTATCTTAACCATCTTAAAAGAGATTTACCTATTTGAATAAGTTTACTCATTCACATTCTTGAACCCCCTCTAAGCACTCATGATCGTGGATGAGCGATTTGAATGGCGTTCTGCTTCGCATATAGTATCCTCCTTTCTTGAATAAGTCGTAAGGGTACATATAGTGAACTCCTAATTATTATTTTGAAAGGAATTAGATATAGATTGAGTACTCCTCGATGCCTGTTTCGTCTTCTTATTAAATTATAATTAAAATAATGAATAGGATAAATAAAATCCTGCCCGTTTATTTTACATTCTTCAACCCCTCACGTAAACTATTAAAATTCTAACTATAATTATCTCCTTCTTTTTCTCAAAAGCATTTATTTAAATAAGTTAAATTTAAGTAAAATTGAAAAGAATATACTTAATTTATAAATTGAAATGAATTGCGTGATATCCCTGAATTAATTATGCTTAACTGATGTTTGAAATGTCTAAAATATTTTTAGCGCTTGAATCCTCAAATTTAAACTCGTAGTCATTTGCCTATGGGTTAACATTCATTTGAGCATAGTTTTCATTAAGATCTACAGATATTCTATTAGAGGGTATGTTGGATCTTGGGTATCTATAGTCTGACGCATTTCCATTTACTATTGAATTGTGTCGTGTTACATTCAAAATCAAATACATTAAATACATTTAGATGCTAAGAATCAAGAAAATAATTACAATTAGGAATTATTTTCAAATTTAATTATAAGTCAAAAGATAAATAGGGTTTATAATATGATGGCAGCTAAATCATAGATTCCTTTTTCAATCTACTTCAATCTGTAAACATTAAATATCCATATAAATATGAAACTCTTCTTTTAGTATCTTAGTAACTAAGAACAGAATCGAGAATAGGCACTAGACAACTCCTTTATCATTGTCCTCTTAACTCATTTGTAACTTAAATTTTTAGTAAAGAGCCCTTGCTTAAAATCATAAGATAAAACTAATTATAAACTGTTTCTTTTTTCGAATAGTTTTATAATTATTTAATATCCCTTACATTAATTAACTCTCTTTGAATCCATTTTAATTTAATTTTAAAAGATATTTTTTGTATAATTCAATTTTCTACATTTATATTCTACATTATGATAATTTAAATTTATAAATATTAGGTTAGTTTATTAATGTAATATATTAAGAATGGCTAATAATAATAATTAGATAATAAATTTTAATATAGAAATAAGTGAGAGTAATGGATAATATTTTATAATTCGATCTTGTAATTAAAGATAATTAATTTCCCATTAAAAAAATTGGGGTTGTAAGACAAATCAATGGTTTGATATCCTTATCTTTGTACTATAATTAAAGAATTAAGAATGAATGCTTTGAAAATTTTTAAAAGCTTAAAGAAACTAGTATCTTAGGTAAAGGTGAAGGAGTTATTCAAGTAGATCATTGAAACTATCTAAAAATAAAATCTCTGCATTAAGGGATATTTAGGCAATTCATAAAGAAGAAACTTAAATTTAATTTTAGAACTAGTGTTTAATGAATATGCTTTGCTATCAGAATTACACAACAAAATAATGAATATGTATTAAAAATAGTGAATGAAAAGTCTTTAATTTTATTTGGCATTCTAGTCAAAAGAATTAAAATTGAAAGTAGCGATAACATAAAAGAAAAACCCATGATATTCTTTACCGCTGTGTCTTTAAGTCCAAACTTAAACTTAAAGAGCATTTTCTTGCAGGAAAATAAGAAAAGTTAATATTTAGAGAGTGTTGAAAGCCTATTTCTATTAAACTCTAGTTCTCTTGAGTGCGAGAAAAATATTTATTGAAAATAAATTTTGAAGAGTACAACACTTGATTCATTGGATTTCGGAAAATTAAAGACTTGCTGTAGGGAAAAAGGTATTATATTTCTGTTCCTTTAAATTTTGGGGATCCTAATGCTACATCTTCAATGAAATACTCCCTCCACATAACGATAAGAGGGAATCAAATAAAATCTCTCTAAATGAGTTCTTCTCCTGACTATGAACTTACTTGTTTATTGTTTGTGCCAACTGATAAAGTGATTGTGCATATCTGCGAGGTAAGTAAAGACTACTTTATAATTATAAAATTTATCATCATAGACCTCTATTTAGCTCCATCCTTCTATTTATAAGATGACTAGCCTTGTTGCTCATTACAAAATTTAGAAGACAGAGTTAGAATGGAAAGCAAAATAGCTTTAATGGGAGCTACTCCTTACTCTCAGAATTCTTTGTCAAGGGATCTGGAATCTGAAGTCCAGATTAAGTAGGAAATCAAAAATAGAGATTTAGCGAAGTGATGTCTCTCTAACGACTGTAGAGATAAGAGATAAACGTAATAAGCATAATCTTCCTAGTCGTAATAAAACTTAAATTTATCGTTAAACACAAATTGCAGAAAGCTGTAATTGATTGCAGTTATTTTAAAGAAAGCAATATTCACTATTTTCAATTAGTATCATTCTATCTACTATTAAGAGTTTCCCATTAATAAGTTTAACCATCTATAAATTTTAATTCTTCCAGATTATAAAATACCTGCTTCAACATAATCTCAAAATTTAAAACCCAAGTATTTTAATAAACATAATTTCCTTTACTTTACCATGTTATTTTATTTAATGCATAGTTGTAACCTTATAGCAAACGACTTAATCAAAAACTCATCACATAAAGAAATAAAAATAAATACAGCTTATTAATTTATATGTATAATTATTTATCATCAATAGTTTTAACAATAAAACTATTTAAATACAAATACTTCTTTTATTTTATTGAATAATTTAATTCTTTTACATTTTTAGCGTATATTAGACTAGCAGAATAGAATCTCAAATTAATTATTTCTGCTTCACAAATTCGACTCTTTTGAAGAAATCCTGTATGAATGCAATATATCAAGCCAATTTAACAGAGAGGACTTTGATTGCTGCTCCTTGAAGTCAATTACGCTACGTTCAGCTCACGCCAACTGCCATCATCAAGGTAAAATCAGGTTACTGCCACTCAAATTGAGGCAGGGAGGAGGCCTCCACCAATGCTAAAATCTTTCCTTTCTTATGAATTATCTGCTTTCACTTGCTCTAACTCAGAGTGCTGGAGAGTGACCATTGCAAGAAGCAACACTGAAGAACTGAGCTCTCTGCCTGCCACTGAGTTAAATCCAGTTGTCTAAAATTCACAAATTTTGATTATGCTTCGTGGTTTAACTCTCCCGTCAATTTTTTAGATATTATAACTTAGAATTTAATAAAAAGAGATTTAAATTTTAATTAAATTAAAATGGAATAAATGAGTGACAATTGAAGTGTGTCCAATTTAAATAATTATTACACCATTCGAATTAACAAGAAATTCTAAAAAAATTATCCTTACAACTTTATTATGAAATCGCTTAATAAAGAGTTATAAGGAGCACAAATTAAATGATAATGATGATGAGGATGACGAGGAGAGTGAGCTACATTTCTCTTGATTGAGAAGTGCAACGAAGATTATTAAAGAAGAATCTCATATTAATTTTTAATGAGCTATTGAACAAGCTGCAGTTTGAGGGCTGTTAATGAGATTTCAACATCACGAGGTTTCAACTCACCGTCTATTGTTTTAACCATTCACCAATTTTAATTAAAATTCCAACTATTGTAAAAATTCTAACACATTTTAAATACCTACTTCAAAAAGAATATTAAATTAAATTGATTGTCGTTGCTAGTAATGAGAGAAAGTAATATGTCAATATTTTTATGTTTTTTGGCATACATAAATTTCTCTTTGTCACTTAACTGCAGGATATAAGTGTTAATAGATTAAAGATGTATTTTATAAAAAATATTAAATAGAATTTAAACACATAATAATAAAAATATCTAATTCTTAATTAAATAATGAAAATGATTTCATTATATAAGGTATGCAAAACCTAATTAAGATAGTTTCTTAAGCAAAATGCTATATTTTAAATTAGAGATATATAAAAAATAAATTTTTTATTTTAATGAGCCGCTTCAGTCTGAGTTATAATTTTGGTTTCCGCTCTTGATCAGTTGTCTGGTGTAGATTAGGGTTGGCTTCTTCTAGATGCTGTTATAGAAGAGGTTAAGTTTGTTAGCGGTGAAGATAATATTGTTGATTTTATTCATCAGTTCGCAAATTAAAGCATACATCTGTGACTTTTGATTTTTCTAATGAAGGTTAGTCTCTGTAGATCTGGATGATACCTTGCTTGTCCTGCACGCTTGCCTCTCTGCTTCCACCATCTAGATAATTAAGGTTATTGCTGTAGATGATGTTGTGGTGGTAGTTGTTGATGTAGTTGTCGAATTAGCAATTTAAATAAAGAATTGAATTAATTTAAAGAGTAATTTATTATCAATCACAGAACAAGGACCCAAATCAGTATGCATATCTAAGTTATACATATCTACTATCATCCAATCATATTAGTCCTATAATATGTTTTATAATTAATATGGAAAGGTTAAGATTATATAATTGAGTAAAATTTATAAAAAACAATTGTTGACCCAGTTCGAAGCCAACTTACTTAAATTTATACAGTATTAAATGTTATCACTTATAAAGTGTGAATTTTTAGTCCTTGGGCTTGCTTATCATATATTTTGGAGAGATATAAGTATCTGTATTACTATCTACTTTCATTTTATTCGTTATCTAATTCAATCTAAAAAATTAATCTTGAAACTGATATGAGCATTTTTATCTTTCTTTGCCAAATATTTTTGTAAAAAAATCAAATTTCTTAATTTTATGAGTCTGAATACCAAAATCTTGAGCTTCAGCTGATGAGATAGCTCTTTATTATTAATTAATTCATTATTTTATCAGCTTCTTACATCAATTATTTCAATTTTTATATTTCGTTACGGTTTCCTTAATCATAAAACCTTCTCCTTCTTTCATTAAATCCAAATAAAAAAAATATACATCTTTATTTAAATTTTCAGATTATATATAAAATTAAGTTATTCTACAGAATTTAATAGAGAATCGTGAGCAGTAGAAGCTAAAATAAATGGATTGAAAATTGAAAAAGTTGATTATAGAATTATAAATTGCTATTTCGAGCTGACGCCTTGTTTGATCTTTTAGCTATTACAGACTTATTTATAGTACAATAGAGAACTTAAACTAATTCTTTCTTTTATTTGATTCTTATCACTCCAGCTAGTCTTTCATTTTTGCTTCAAATTTTGAGACTGGTCACCTTGCCTTCTCCTTTCTTTCTTCGTTCTTCAATTTTCTCTAATTTGCACACTACACCATTGTAAGGTTATCTTAAACTTTCAGATGCTTCAATCTTTAGGTATAAATCGCATTAAATCAATTTAGGCTTTCCATGTCTACTCAAGTTCTACTCTCTCCCTAAAGTATACAGTAGAACTTCATTCTTGGCAAGATCTTAAGGAATGGCAAGCTCTCAATCGCAAATTTTGAGTTCGGAGTATTACCACATATTAGAACTATTTAAACAAAGATAGCTTATTTGCAAAAGTGTTCAGAATTACTTCAAGCTCAATTCTAAAATAGTCCACTTACACTCTCTACAAAGCATCAAAGAAAGCTTGGGCGTAAACCTTTCCTTCTCTGACTTCCCATGTGTTGTAGTATGTAGCAGTTGATGTCATATGCTTACTCGTCGATGTAGAAAGCAGCTCATATACTATTAATATCATATTGGGCTTGAATTTCACCATACTGAAAGCAATGTATCAGATGAACAGGGTTTCCTCTCTCGCAACTCCAGACTCTTCATTTTCTATAAATTACTCATGGAATTCAATGAGCGTTTGAAAAATATCGCCCTTGCATGCAGGAACTTCTTAGAAAGAACTCTCCAATATACTTGTCGTCCTCTTCAAATTCAGAGCGTGAGTTAAAGGATCTAAAGTACTTTATTATCCCATAATACTTCATCTTCTTCTTTCATTTCAATTTAAGCTAATTAATTTACAAATAGAAATAAGGCCCTTCAACTTCCAATCCCTTTATTTTTGCGTCTATAGCTCACTATCCTATATTATATTCTGTAGTATAATTATATGGATTTAAACTAAGATTTAAAGTTATTTTTGTTAATTTTAATTCCAATGGAATTGAATAGAAAATAATTTAAAAAGAAATTTGAACTATATAGGGAGAGACTTATCCTATATTATTTTCATATCCAATTTCTTTGACTCTTTAGTTATAGCCAAAATCTGCGAGAAACTAATAATTTTAAAAAATTAAAATAAGTTGCCTGCCATTTTTAACACTATTGTTTTTTAATATGCTCAATATAGTAGAGAATCTAAAAGAAAATCGAGGGTAAGGACTATAAAATAAAGGGGAGAGGAAGGGGGTTTGAGGTTTCCGGGTGGCCTACTGGCAACGGTCGGGAATTTAATTTATACATTATAGGTTCGAATATCTATATTTCAAAAGTTTAATTAATTACGCAATTAACAGATTATCTGATCTCGTTTAAAGAGCGATCCCGCAATCCATCTGAAAAATGTGGAAAAATCACCAAGAGTTCGGAAATCCCATCCAACATAAAAATCAGAAAGGGAAACTAAAATCAAATGGATTTATAGACTATGAGGAGGCGGAGGCTGAGATGACTTTCAATAGTGTGTAATAGAGATGAGTTGGAATTCTTCCATTATAGAAATAGAATTAAGATAATAGTAAAAATAATCAGATAATAGAGAAAGCAATAAATAATAAGGGCTTGGGGGATATTTTTTGGTGATTGACGATTTTCTTTTAGATTCTCTACTTTAATTTTCTAATAAATTAATCGTTCTCTTCTAATCAGGCTACTTATAAATTTAGTTAAAATTGGAACTTTTAAGATATAGAAAAAAGTATTTTCCCACAAGCAAACTCAAGCAGTAGTAAATAATGATAAGCGCCAACCAACTTCAATGAAACAGTTAAAATATCTGCAATATCCAAAAATAAATATCTATTTAGATATTAAAGAGAAGATGATAATTTATATTATTTCATAAATACAATTCTAAATGGAAGTAGATGCAAACAGACCTTTATTTTCTCACTAGTAGATCTTATTTCCTCTTTTCAATATAATTTTTAAGTCCTTGGGCAAGTTTATAGCTCTTCAACTAGATATTTTAGTAGTTTCATTTCACTCTGATTTTAGCCATTGCTTAAATAATTTACTTGTCGATATTTAAATTCTATATCCATATAACTATTTTATCTTACCAACAAAAATAGGTTCATTAAGAGTTTGTTCATAGAAGTAGAACCACTCACTCATTAATATTGTCTTTAGCTTAAGTTTATCTTACTAATTCAATTTAAAGACCTATGTGCTTTAAAACTTATATTAATTTATTAAATCGGAATATTATCAGCTAATTATTTAATTTAAATAACTTTTTATTTGTGAAAGTATTTCCACCATCACCTAATCCTATCTCCCCTATAAAACTATAAGCTCAATAAATAAAACCCAATTCTTCAAAAAAAATGTCCTTGCTACAATCCTAGCTACATAGAGCTAAAGTGAACTCATTTTAATTTTAACAAATTTGTAAATATTGCTATGTCTGAACATGAAAATGCCAAGATAATACCATTTATTTATCCAATACAGATACATAAAGCATAAATAAAAATAATTCATAATTTTTACTTAAAAAATAAAATTATTTTAATCAAATAATGACGGTATTCTAAATTTATTAGGAATAAGATAAACCGAGAATATCAATTAAAAAATATATAATTAAATTTTTTTTCTACAAAGGATTTATTAAAATTTTATTCTATTTTAGAATAGAATTAAAGAAAAGGAAAGAAATATTGTATTTGCCTTATGTATAAAACTTAGCCTTAATGAAATTCCAATAATTTCGAATCCTTACAAGGTTTGTATGGCAACTCTTGATGGAAATTTGATGAATTTAAAGTTTAAGAATGAAGGTATAAATTAATTTAATCTGAAGTATTATTCTATATTAGTTTTAATATTTTTATTAGTGCAAAAATTAGAATAGAGTAGATTAATTAAATTATAAATTATAATTATTACCTACTAAAGGTGATTTAAAGCTTAAGATATAATGGAATCAAATTGTGGATGCTAACTGGAGATAAACCCTTGCTGTAGATACTCTGAAGTCACTTGCTCTGAGTCAGATTCACATCAACTATTATCACCAAGGCTAGTTAAGGGGGCCGCCACTCGCTCTGAGGCGGGGAGAAGGCCCCTATCACTGCTTGGTCCTTGCCTAAGGCGTGGAATACTTCAATTCTCTATCTTGGAGTGCTGAGGAGCGACCAGCTACTAGAATAATTCAGGAGTTATAGGTTCTCTGCTTTTATGCTGATGAGTTCATCTTTGCTCAATAAACATCCTTCTCATTGACAACATGCTGTACGCTACCTTTCTTTGTTCAGAAATTAATTTTATAATTAAAGATGTTTATGATTTAATATATTTTATGAAATTTGAGCGAATATCTTATATAATATTAATGGATGTTGTAGTCGGAGAGGATTCTGCTTGCTCTTGTTGAAGATCTTGTTCTGGATGTTGTTCAAAAGTACGCAAATGCAAGCATGCTTTTGTTGCTCATTGAGCTTGCCAGCGAAGATAAGTCTCTGTTGATCGTGAGGGATGCCTTCCTTGTCCTGGACGCTTTTATAGTCGGCTGTCACTTTCAAGTTTTGGAGGTTGTGGTTGTTGTTGTAGATGAAGTAGCTGAAGTAGTAGAAGATGTAGTTGTTGAGGTAGACATTTAAATTAAATAAACTCTTTAATTAAAGTGGAATAAAATATTAATCAACCAACAAGGATGATATAATTAAACGACGATACACTATACTGAAGAATTTAATGCGTGATAGAGGGTTGACAAAACTTGAATAAAGAGAGATCAACTCTTAAAAAAGTGATATATATTATTTGGCTGATTAAATATACTTTAAATTAATTTTTAATGGTCGGGACAACCAATATGTAGATTTTCGTCAAAACCCTCACTCTTTCTACCTTTAGTTGCTATTCCTTTTCTTTTTAAGTCTTGCTTTTTATTTTTGAGTTGGAGAGTAGAATCCTTTTGAATGTTATAGTTGGTGAAAGTTAGTTTTTGTCTTAACTATCTCGAATGGCTCTGATATAGTCAAAAGTGTTCAATTGTTTTGAGTATTTCTGGCTTGTTGATGAACTCTCTGAAATTAGCTTGTATCTCTTGGTTTTGTTGGTTGCCCTCCTTGTCTTGAATCTTGGCCTTGACATTCTCAATAGTGTTAGCTTGACTTCTCCTAAGAGAGTCTTTGTTGTTGCTGTTGCTATTGCTGCTGTTAGAACTGTTAGGTTCCACTTTTAAATTTAGAGATATATCAAATTAAAAACGTAATTAATTAAAGAATAGCCAACAAGGACTCAAACAGCTTCAATTTCAAAGAAAAATGATCGACGATTCTGTATTAAATTCTCTAGTATATTAGAACGGCAGCTCTGCTTCCTCATCCTCCAACTCGATGAATCAAAGCAATAGCAGCCTCGGAGATGAATATGACTATTCCTAACCTCCAAGTACAAAACCTCAAACTCATCAATAAAATGAATAAAGCATTAGATTATAGGTATTAGCTCAAAGCAAGTAAAATCAATAAGTCGAAGAAGTGAAGGCAGCCCACACTTTTGGAAAGAGTCTGCATGACGAGAAATTAGAGCAAAGCCATACAGATAGCGACAGTGATGACTCACACCTGGATTAAGAAGAGAACAGCGTCTCTGATTTAGATGAGGAGGAAGAAGAAGAGGGTCTAAGTAAAAGATTGCGGCTAGCTGCCAAAAAGAATTCCCCAAATAGCAGTAACAGCAGTACCCTAATTCAGTAGTACCTCAATGATATGTGAACTTGCTTAATAAACCATATGGATATATTGCTTTTGAAATTTCTTACGAGATAATTTTCTTTTATTTTATTTATTCAAGCATGCAACAGAGAGTTTATTTCTTATGCTACTCACAATTTATTTAAAAAATAAATTGCATTTGTATGATTAAACTTTAAGAGAGGGACAATTAAAGAATTTAAAATAGCTTTCCAATAAGTGACTGTATCTTTCTTATCTTTATAATAGTACTATTCTTATCCAAAGATCTCCATAATTTATAAATCCACTCATTCCTTTAAAGTTCCTTTTTTTATAATCAGACATACTGAAGAAAATTTGTGAGGAGTTCGGATGAGAAAGAAGCCTGAATCTCTTATGGACTAGGCTCATCAGGGCTATTTAAGCTCGTCTTTAATCTCAGATTCAATCATTAATTCTAAACAAACAAACAAACAGCATACAAACTAAATTCAACCTATGAAGAACTTAGAAACATAACAAAGTCAGACAAGTCAGCAGGACTTGACACCAGAGAAGAGATATCTAAACTTTCAAATAATTTATAATAAGCTTATTAAGAGTGAGTAGAGTCACAATAATAGCCAGAGAGGCAGAGGAATACTCAAAGCAGTGGGAGGCTTAGCTATATTGGGAACTGCAGCAGCCGTAATTGCTATCAGCACCTTACCTCAAAGCTAATCAGAAGATTTAAATTCATAAGCTTCAGGGCTAATATAATAGTTTGTGTATGTATGTTTAGGCTTCCCTTGTCTAATGGCGTTGGATCTTTCCTTCAAGCAGACTCAAACAGTACAAATTTATTTGCAAATGCATATTATAGTTTCTCATAAAATGGAGATTAAGAGTTAGTCAGAAGCTTCCAAGACTTCGTCAATAGACACAATAGAAACTACTTCACTTTATATTATTGAGCAGTCATCTTTTATGTGAACTACTTGACCAAGGATGAGTACAACGTGCGCTATTAAATCTACAAAGCGAATGTGGAGTTGATTTAGTCTCATAACACTGACAAAGCAGGTGAGGAGGGCTTTGAAATGGAGGTTAATAAATTCACAGACTACACCTATGACGAGTACAGCAAGTTGCTCGGCTTCAGACCAGTGGCCAGCTTTCATAAAGACTCCAGCGATGATGATGAGAGACTGCCTCTTGATGTAGTAATTAATGGAGAGGAGCCTGAGACTCTAGAGAAAGCTGATCAAGAGACTGAAGGAGACCTGAGCACAGTTGATTCTAATTAGACTGGCAGAGGACTTGCCTCTCTTCCCGCCTCTCTTGACTGGAGATCAAGCGGGCATGTTAAACCTATTTATGTATAGATCTTTAAGCAATTACTTAAGACAATCATTACAATTTTACCTCAGTGAAGAATCAAGGAGCTTGCGGAGGGTGCTATGCCTTTTCCTCTAATGGAGCTTTGGAATCTCGTCTACACATAAAGAGTGGTGGAGCTTTGCAAGACTTCTCAGAGCAGCAGCTAGTAGATTGCACTGCGAATTACTACTTTGGAAATCTAGGTTGTAATGGAGGAGAATCTATTTAGGCCAGCTTTACAGTTTTAAGAATTTAAATTAAAAGAGGAGACATGAACTCTTGCTTCTTATATTTGAGGTACTACAAATTGATGAGTGAGGCTTCATATCCCTACACTGCTTCTCAGAGCTCCTGCAAGTATCAGTCCACCAAAGGTACGCTGTAAGTAAAGAGCTATACCAATGCCAAATTATAGTGATAACTTAATTTGATAATGTTGCTGTGAACGACCCAACAGCTCATATGGTTGCGTTATAATCAGGTCCCGTATCTATAGCGCTATCCGCAGGCACAAGCACTTTCCAGTTTTATAGAAGTGGAATTATAACCTCAACTGCTTGCGGCACAGCCATCAATCATTAATTTTCCAAAGGGGCTTTAAAATATCATGCTGTTCTCTTGGTAGGATATGGAACTGACGCTAATGGAGTGCCTTACTGGTTGATTAAGAACTCCTGGGGAACCTGGTGGGGAGAACAAGGCTTCGTAAGAATAAAGAGAGACTCAACTTATGGAGTTGGAATATGTGGACTCCTCCAAATGTCATCCTACCCAATAATCGCATGAGCTTAGCAAATATTTTAATGTTATTTAAGAAGAAGGCTTATGGCCTAGTCTATAGAGAGTTTTATTTTCATAAGATATCTTTAATTTATTCTCATTTAAATTTAAATTCAAGCCTTTACATCTAATTAACGGCATTAAATACACAATAGTATGTTGAAAAGTCATTTAAAATACATCACCTAATTACATAAATTATGTCTTTTCAAAGATCAGCTGCATGAACTCTCTTTGTATCTCCTTAACGGGCCCTATCAGTATCTCGAGTGGGTTCATTCCTCCCCTTAGCAGATCTATACTTGCTGTGAAATTCTTAAACTCCCATTTTTTCAACTGCCTCTCCAATCAAAGCATTCTGAGAGGCATTCAAAACTTTAACTACCACAAGATCACCCTTCTGGTACTCTGGGGTGTTAGGGAAAACTGCTCGTTTATTAGAATCTGTAAGTCCACTATACTACGTCTCTCCTCTCTTACCAAACCCATCCACTAAAACCAAATGATGTTAGCCTATCTTAATCATCATAGAAAGTGAAACATTATCAATATCTCTTCTCTCTGCTTGATTAGTTGACTGGTCTTGAAAACTTCAATCATTCTAACCAGTCTAGCTTGCTTCACATCCTCTGGCACGTTATCTTTCATAGTGCGATGAGCGTGTGTGCGTTCTCTCATGGAATATGCAAATAAGAAACCCATGTCAAACTTCACAGTTTCAAGTAGTGAAATAGTGTCCTCAAACTCTTCATCTGTCTCATCACAAAATCCACAGATGAAATCACTTAGAATCATAGAATCAATATTTTATAAGGCCTTAAGAATTTTAACTTGATAAGGCTACCCCTGGGATAACTTTTCTCACATGATCAATGAGCTCTAAATAGGCCTCTCTAGAGTAGTTCCTTCTCATTCTCTTTAGCATGCTAGTGTTACCACTCTAAGCAGGAAGGTGAAGCTGCTTGCAAACATTTGGCTTGTTGGCTATAACTTGAAGAAGAGGATCTGGGAAGTCCTTTGGATGTGGAGAGGTGAATCTGAATCTCACTTCAGGTGCGATATCTGAAACTCTATCCATAAGCTCAGCAAACCTAATGCCCGAGCCATCTCTCAGTTTATAAGTCTCTTGGAAACCTTGTGAATTCAAATGCTTTCCCTCTGCGAATACTTCCATTCTTGCTTGCTCTGACTTATCGTGATAGGAATTTACATTTTACCCTAGCAGTGTGATCTCTCTAATACCTTGGTCTCTCAAAATTTTAACTTCATCTTCTATAGATAAGACTGGTCTGCTTCTTTCTCTGCCTCTTGTGAATGGTACTATGCAGAAGCTACACATGTTATTACACCCTCTCATAATAGAAATCCAGGCATGCAGTTGATTTTTGTCTTTTCTCACTGGCAAGATATCTGCATAGGTCTCATCAAATGAGAGCTGCACGTTTACAGCCGACTCGTCTTATTACTTAGACTCCAATATCTTAATAAGGCGAGGAAGGTCTCTGTATGAGTCAGGTCCAGCAACCAAGTCGATAGTTTTATTCTCCAAGAACTTATCTTTAAGTCGCTCTGCCATACATCCCAAAACTCCAACTATAGCGTCCTTGTTATTCTTCTTCACGAATTAGTAGTTAGACTCTATCTTATTCCAAATCTTCTTCTCTGCATTTTCCCTGATCGCGCAAGTGTTCACTAATACCACATCTGCCTATTAGTTATAGTAAGGAAAAAATTGCTTGTCTTACATGGGTCATAGTTTCCGTGGATTCAAATCCTGCGGACTCAAGGATTGATTAAACTATTTCTGTGTCTGCTACGTTCATCTGACACCCATGTGTCTCAATAAAGTACTTCTTAAATAGTGAATGCAATAATTGAATAAGAGTTGTATTCTTGTTCTTATTATCCTCTCTTTGAATGTGAAGGTACTCAGGTAACTGCGACTCGTCCTCTTCCGGCTGCAAATTCTAGCTAGGCTCATTAGAATCGTGTACATGATGAAATTTGTTAATCATTCTAAAAATAGCTTTTAGAGATAAGATGCTAATGCTTTAGAAAGTCTTTCATGGTTGGAACATCGTCAATACTTATTCTTGTCTGCTAAAGTGGCGTCTCTTCTTATAAATTGGAGGTTGCAAACTTCCTTTGACTCAAGCAGTAGTTATT
>JAJKFJ010020990.1:0-20599 GCA_027382625.1 Tetmemena sp. SeJ-2015
AAAGTGAGAAATGAAGATAATGAATTATAATGTGATCGCTCAAATATATACAGCCTTGCAACAATATTTGAATATTCATTTTCTAACCTTAAAGGTGAAGCTTCCATGAACTCTTTATAATTAATATTTATAAATGAATAATGATTGGCAAGTTATGTTTGCTAAGTCTTGTTTGCTGAGTCATGTTTGTGCACTAATGTTTTAGCACTCATGTTTGAGCACTTGTGTTTGAGCACTCATGTTTTAGCACTCGTGTTTTTGCACTCATGTTTTAGCACTCGTGTTTTGGACGAATGAATTAGACAATGATAAATGAGATTGATTAAATAATAAGTGATTAAACTACATACAATTTTCATCATTTAATCCTAATATTAGAATACTTCTAATTACTCAATCATACTTAAAACATTTAAAAAGTAAATATCTTAATTTTTAAAAGTCATGTAAATTTTAAAAATATAAAATTGAGCTATTACAGGCTCTCCATTGACTTTCTTAAAAAATAAGCATTAATTTTCTCAGACATAGGTTATTTTATGTTATGATTTTGGATTCAACAAAGACAATCAGCCTATGATTTTGTAAATATACCAAATATTTATTCAAAGTTTCAGGAAACAAATTGATTTAAATCTTCAAAATCATTTATGCCATATTTCAATATAAAGTTCATATCCTTCATTGAATTATTAAATTTTGATATTTTCAATTTTAAAAGTCAATAAAATTGGTAATTCCATTTTCTCAAAAATATAAATTTCTTATTTTATATGCAATACACGGTGATTTTCTCTAAATGAATAAAAAAATAGTTTGCTAATCTTGCAAAATTTATAAAATATAATATATAAAATAGTAATTATAAATCATATTAGAACTTCGAATTATTAAATGCATTTACTAATCGATATTGTAAAAGTCATAAAATAATTTAGATTAATCTCTAACACCACTTTTCTTATAAAAATAGTTTTATAAGTTAAAAGATTATTAAAGAAATACGACGATAGAATATTAATTAGCTGTTTTATGATGTAATTATATTTATTTTGATGATCTATGAGTCATTCTCGTTTTACTGTAGATAAAATAAATAAATTGATGCTACATATTTTCATCGTCGAGCAATAATGAGAGATATACCTGGGGTGTGACTTCATACACATACTTAAACAATTACAAAAGGTATCCACTCTAGGATGTCAGATGTGGAAGCATTGCAAGTGTTAAGAGATTCCAAACTTATCTTGGCTCAGGTCCCATCTACGAATTCAAATTTTATATTTCCTATTTCATCAGATAATTTATCCATTTAATTCATTCTTTCATTTTGTTTATAATAAAAATATGATTAATTTTACAATTTAATTAATAAAATCAAAATCAAAATCTAAACCATAATTTAATATATTTTTTTAATTCACGTAAGATAGAAAAGGAAAAATAAGATTAACAATCATTCTAATTTAACTTTGTAAATCTTAATTTATAATATATAAAAACAAGGTTGTATTTTGGATTATAAAAGTCCTTAAATAATTTATAATTAAATACAAAAGTAGCGAATACAATTTAAAAGATTTTATAAAATATCGAAGTTAAAAAGACAGGAGTGGCAGGACAAAGTTTAATTAATTTAAACTCAAATAATCAACATTAACAGCACCTTCTCTATTCTTAAATAAAATAAATCATAAAAGTAAATCATAAAATTCTTTCTACTCTTTAAGAAATAAAAATGAAATTTGTCTATTGATTTATTTGTTAATGAATAGTTTTATAGTTAAGCTGAATTGTATTTGTTGGTATATACTTTTACTTTATTCTTAATTAAATGATAATTGTATTTTAACTGCTAAGGGAGACCTGTAAGCCCAGTAATATGGTTAGGAAGAGCTAATAATAACGTTTTATCCACTCCATTAACATACACCTTCACAGTCATAAATGATACATCTCTATCTATTAAACTGGATAGTTTATACATGACAGCAACTACTTTTAGAGTAAGGTACTACGATAAAGCTATGGGGAACTCTCTCTATTATTCTTCAAATATATTAAAGATACTCCTATTCAAACTTATTCTTATTATAAATAATTATATCTTAAATTAGTTTTAGGGTACAAAATAAATAAAATTAATCCTTATATATCTTGAGTAGCGCAATAAATGACTTTTTTACAGAAGCTTTATTCTTTCTTATAATATAAAATAAATTGGAGCAAAAGGGAGTAATAGAGACTTTAATTGTAACTTTACCTGAGGAAATGGCTCATTTTTAAAAATAAGTTTATTTTGAATAATCTACTTTTCTATAGTATAATATTTGGTGTAAATTATGATATTTAACTTATATATTATAGGTAATACTACGATCATGGGATTATTAAATTATAGTTAGGTATGTAGGAGACAATATCACTCTGAACAGTAGCACTCATAACTACTCTCATTGTCCATAAAATCCTTTTCCTTTAGGCTTCATGGCGGATTCCTCAGTATCAAACACTCAAATACAGCCAAACTCAATCATAGCAAATTAAAATGACAGATATAATTTAAGAAGCAGAGCCAAGCGATGGGTCTTCATACGTTATTGGATACTTAGAAATATCAGCAATGCCTTCTGTTCTAGGAATCACTGAAGAAGATAATAATGATGCCTTCGTCATGAAAATTTCATCAACGGGAGCAATCATATGGATCAATTCTAACCCAAATTTTATTTTATCATTATTTCATATTAATATTCAAAATATTAACATATAAATTTTGTTTAATAGCTACTGCTCATAGATGAGAGCTGTTTATCACTAAAAATATATTTATAATTATAGATTATTGAGAATTAATTTATATCATAGGTCTATTAATTTTGAAATTATATTTTAGTATAATAATTAATTTAACCTTTTTCCAAACCATTATAGGATGAATATAATTATTAATGAATTTCCTATATTAAATGCTGTAAACTAGAATATAAATTATTTAGCAAGCGGCGCCAACTATGTAATTTTAAGTTTACTTATATTTATCACAACTAACACATTTATTGTAAGTAGCAAAATATTTTTTAACAGGCATTTAAATTTATCTATATTAAATTTATTTTAAAACCTTTTCATATTATTTGTAAACTTTATAATAATTTTAATTAAGAGAATAAAATGCAATATATTATATATTTATAATATCTAGAAGAGCCATAAATAAAATATAAGGTATGGCTACAACTGGAGAATAAAATATAAAATTATTTATGAATATCTTTATGTTTCAAGCTTTGCATTAAATTATAATCATAAAATTATATCTTTTTATTTATTCAAAATATAAAACAAAATATTTTACAAAAAATAATAAGTAAAATATTTTATTTACTCCTAAAAATAATTCAATTATTCAATAAAAATGAAAGATATTATAGATTAATTATCTATTCGAGGAGAAAAGTCTTAAAATATAAAGCATAAATACAATTATAGGTCAAATACGAATAGTTGATTGGCGACTGCTATATCTCAAAAATAAATGAATTTTAATGTTTTTTAGTGTGAGCGCCAGTCCTTGACTGTTTTTTAAGAATTGAGGATTTAAATGACTAACTCAGAGAATTGCTGCTTGTCAGCTTTGTTTACACTGCCTACATTTAGTCATTGTTTATTTAATTGGTTTTTCTGTTTATCTTTTCTTTCATTTTGATGTCTTGTTCATACTTGTGATAGAAATCATCAGCAACATCTCCAGTCTGATTGAATATATCTGTCGTTTCTATAGGCTTTTAGTTAGAAGAGGGAGCTGTTTTGTTTTGCACTAGTAGTGGGAGTGCGCTTCTTGTTGTATCTGACGAGCTTGAAGGGTAGTTCTAAATTGAAAGCATCTTTAATTGCTTTTTGGATTTTAATGATGTATGTCTGCCTGCCCTCCCAAGATGATCACGAAGATAATGCAGTAGTTGAAGTTGCTCTAGCAAAGAACACAGAGGGAGCTCCAGGGAAGCTCAACCTCCTCTTCCATTTTATGATTAGTTTTGTTATTAAATTTAATAGTTAAAACAGTCAAGGACTGGCGCTCACACTAAAAAACATTAAAATTCATTTATTTTTGAGATATAGCAGTCGCCAATCAACTATTCGTATTTGACCTATAGTAAAACATTTGGCTTCATAGAGTATACTTAACTAAAATTGATGTCTAAAATTTGAAGACTACAAATTAATTAAAATATTCTTACATAAACAGGATATATTTGAATATTCTAGAAATATTTTTTTTGTAATTTTGGTGTTTTGTGAGGAGTTTATTTTTGGATTAGCCTTGATATTAGTAAAATAAAATAGAAAATTAACAAAATAATGTGATCTTATTGAGTTTTAAACTCTAGCGTTTTAATTTCTATAAATTTGTTTGAGAAATTAGTTAAGCAAAATTATTTATTACTAAAATGAAAATATTTATCCTTTCTTTATTAAAATACTTAATTTTGCATATACAGGAGGATCTGCAACTAATTCATATCATCACCTATAGAAATTAACCACAAGTTATTTTAAGTGAAGAAATAATATTATTAAATTGAGTAATAAGAATCCCCGTCATAAAATTAAACTAATTTACAAAGTGAGTTATTAGATTACGAGTAGTATGGATAAGAAATTAAGATCATTTAATTGTATTGATTTTCAAGAAATAATTGCTCTTTTGACTTTGATTTCGCTCTCCATATTCCTGGTCTAAAAATTCTAATTTCTTCAACGATGAATATGATCTCTTACAATTTTCGCCTTCATACTTTGAAGGAAGCATAAAACCGTTAAAATTCTATTAGTAATTCAATATATTTTACAGGATTTATTTTCTTCTCTTTAAGCACTAAGGTCTATTTACTAATTTATAGCATCAGCGAATATAAATATTATTAAATTTAAGGAATGTTATGGCTATCTTAAAGACAATTATAAGAGCAATAATATAATTTTAAGATCAAAGCATTTTCTCAATCTCACGAAATTAATCTTTATGGTTTCGTAAATTACAGAGTTGTATTCAATGGATTATAAGAATCGATTCTTAAAATCCTATCAAATTTTCTCAAATTTAATAAATAGAATAGTATCTGAAAGAGTATCTAATTATATACTTAAATTTCATACATCTTTTTCTCTACAAAAAATTATAAATTATCAAAGTAGAGTATAATCAAGGTTCCTAATGAAAATATCTATATAATTTTAAATTGCTATCAAAATTTACTTATTTTTGAGATTGTAGGAGTCTTATAATTCATATATCGATGAGAATAATTGTAAATCCTTCATTTAATTTTATCCAATCATTGAATTTAATTCTAAAATATAAATTAATGCTTTTATGCCTTTGGTATAATAGATTATATTTTATTAATTTAAGTAAAGGTAAACTGATCTGGGCTAAGAAAGTAGTTTCTAGAAATTTGATAGACAATTACGATAATTATAATTAAATAGTTATTTACGACATCGAAATCTATATTGCAAAAAGAAAATAGTCAAATTAATATTTTAAATAAAATTAGTAACAACAATTCTTTATCAGTAAAATAAATAATTTAAAAAAATAATATAAAATTAGAAAATCTTCTTCTGTTTTGATTAAACGGAAAATATTAGATCAATAAAATGATGACTATTTAGCTTAAATATTATAATTGATAGAAAAATTATATCATCTAATAAAATATAAGCATTTAAATTTTGCTCAAAGAATAATGCTTTGAAAATAAAATAGCTTAAGAGAAGAAAAAAACGGCAGATAAATTACCATAATTTTTCTTCTGTTATAAAAGATCCCATCATTAATATTTTCCATAATTAGAAGTTATTTAAATTTTTCTAAATTAAATTAATTAAAATTTTAATTTGCCTGAACATACAATAACTAAACTTATTTAGTTATTAAAAATAAAAATTGAGTATAGTTATACATTTACTAAGATCTTGCAGTTAACCCAAGGAACAGAAGCTAGATTACCAAATTTATTATTGAGTCTTCAATACATAATGTAAATTATAATTAAATAGTGAAGATATTTAATTGTAGAAAAATTATAAGTTTTAAAATAACTTCTTATTTATCTATACTGAGACTTTAAAATTTTAATTAATCTTCATTAAAAATAAATAATTAATTGCTTTTAGACATTTAATGTAAGCTGTATATATTATTATGGCTTCAGCTAGGTACTACTATAATACGAATAGTTGATAATAAAATATTAATTTAATTTTATAAAAATGATAAAAACTTATCCTAATAAATAGGGTAGTTAATGTATAAATAGGCATTATTTGTAATATATTTTGAATGATTGACAGGTAATATTATGCTATACGACAATGGAACAGACCTCTCGTCTCTTTACGACTATCAATTCTAATAGAATAACATGGCAAACGCACAAAGCAGTGGACAGGTCGAGTTTGATGAAGAAATTAATTATATTGTAAACTGATCACGTCTATGTTATCTTAACCATTTTATTATTAAAGGATCCTAAAATTAAATTGAACGAGTAATACTTCATATTACTCCGGAGCTGGAACTGTTGGAGCTGGCTTTATGGTAATGAAGCTTTCTTGTACAACGGGCGCTTAAGTATGGAACAATTACTTCATAGCAGATTTTATTAAATAGCCTAAAAATGTTTTAACATAAATTATTTTTTATTATTTGAATTAAGCAGACATAAACACGGGATACATGATTGTTTCTCCTCTCATTGCTGTCAATAACAGGACTAAACTTAAATAAAATTATTTAATTAATTAATTTAATACCTTATTTTAGAAATAATAATTATACCAATTATATTAGGAAATATAGGCTATAAGAATGTGTATGTAGCTACCTAGTAATCAACAGTACTAATTATATTTTGTCAGCCAGTTTATTTTTTCACTCGAAATATTCAAATAGCTCAAATGCAAACTAGCGGAGTAGTTACCTATTACAAGACTATCCAACTAAGTTCTGTGAATTACAAACACTTCGATATGATAACAGATTCTTTTTTTTATTTAAATCCCATCTCAGGAAACGTTATCTTCTTGTTCATCATTGAGAATTATTTTATTAAAGTATATATTTTATGAGAATTCCAAGAATGAACTATTTTATTTAGACAAAGATCTTGCCTATTCTGGAGGCCCATTAAAAACTGTTTATCTTTCAATCTAAAAGAATAATTATTTTATAACTTTAATTTAATAGAATAGAATTTTTTGAGATGTCAAGTCTCTTATCATTTTTTTAGTTTAGCTAAATCGAAATATTTAAGAATTAAAAGTAATAGAAAGACTTCACAAAGTCTCATCTTAATTTTAGGATAAAAATAGCATTTTAATAAACTTAATTTTTATTTTAAAAGTGACACAAAAATAAATAATTTAACTATTCAATTAAGGTATTTAAATATAGTGGGTTATATTCTAGTTAATTTAAATAAGTTGCACAAAACTACAGCGTATGTAAAAGGTAGATCACTAGCAGCTCATGATAACTATTTCTATATTCTTACTAAAGGATAGTAATTTAGTGCTTCAATTGCTTCAGTTGGAGTAGTCATCAACAAGAAAACATTTTAAAATAATATTCCTTCCCAGCGAGATATATAAACATGAATGTCACACCTATAAACTCATTTAGTTAATCTTCATTTAATTTATCTCTACTTTTAGTTTAGTTAAGTGAGTGGAGTGTATTTATATTTTATTCGGTAAACTATGCATTCAAATTAATTTAAATATGAATTTTATTAAAAGTATAATCCTGTAACACAACTTAGCGACTAATGCTACTAGCTTTCCAGCATCTAGCATTTTCTTTCAATAAAATAGTTAAATTTCTTCACTATTGTGATAAAATATACTTTAAATATTTTAATATTTATAATAAAATTTAAATCTTATTTGTTGAGTAATAACTAAACTCTGTCATTTACTTAAGACTACTATGTTAGAGTTAGATAAACAAAACCATATGCCTCAGACACTTACTTTAAATCTGATCTGAATGATGGATACAAAGTAACTAATTTTATTTAACTGGCAGTTACAACTAGCTATCAATAATTATATTTATGTAATCATGCTCAACTATTGGAGGTAGGTAGGGTCCCTAATATGATATGAAAATCTCACTAGAAGTAATCAAAGGCCAAACTAATTAGTACAATTTCACTCTAAGCACGCCAGATATGCAGACTTGTTAGGGAGAGGATTTAATTACAATCTTAACAAAATTAACTTAACTTAAAATTATTTAATATAAATTAAATATTAATTGTCTTTGATTTCATCAATAAATTTTTATTTTTAAAACTTTAGTTAATGATTAGATACAACTCAAATGATTTATTCATTTTGAAATGCATAAGTACCTTAGAAGCAAATAAAATTAATTTAATTTTAATTGAAAAAAGGCTCGAAAACTCATATTTTTATATCTACTTTATATAATAAGTAGTACTCAAGCTTTCCTAAATGATTACAGAATAAATTTAAATAAATTATATCTTAATATTCGAAGTAATTTTTTATTAAAGAAAATTTATTAACTAAGTTAGGATTTTAAATTATATTTTTAAATATTTTATATTATGATTTGAGTTTCTACTCCAGCTATATTTTGGACGAAGCAGATAGCACTACAAGAAGTTCAATAAATCAGTATCTGACCATTCAAATATAATTTTGAATGAGTACTCAGCCTTACTATGTAAAAATAGATGCTACCTCTTCGCCTCCTTATCCAGGAGTAAGATGGATTCAGCTTTAAACACAAGTTTTAAATTTTAAGGTGCGACAATAAGTTAATAAATCGCTATGCCAATATATATCTTTCCATCTCCAATGCCAAATGCAACCATAACTTAGCCAGATGAACTCTGCCCAGATAATTAACTTTATTAATGACTAATAGTTTCCAAAGATCGTAGGTGTACCAGGCTCTTCTAAAGACACACAAATGAGAGGAGCTGATATGGACATGGATAATGGAAACATTTTGATGTGCGGACCAACAAATGATTTTTATTTTTTATTAAGTTTGATCCTCAGTTATAACCTAAAGATTATTTCTAGTCAAACAGATGGGGATCCTTTATTTATACAATTTACTATAATTCAAAATTATATTTTAAATTCATGCTTATTTAACATATTTATATTTGGAAAAATTATATTTCATAAATTATAATTTGTTATAAATAAAATATCATAATAAAAATAAGAATATTTACCTATTTATATTTTGTTTACTTAAGTGTAATGACATTTTAAATTGCCCACATTTGAGTGATAAAAATTTAAGATTATAAACAAGTACCATTTATAGATATTAACTAATTAATGCATGGTGTAAATATGATCGTTGAAGATAAATCCTTAGTAATTGTAGACAGATTATTTTATAATTTACAGTTCGAAGAGGAAACAAGAAATTTTTTGCAAAATTTTATAGAATTTTGATTTTTTAAACTTGATTTTATTTTGACTCCTAAAACAAAAATTATACTTCAATAAAATTTTTATATTATTTATAATAAATTTATTGTGTTGTTTGATCAAAATGGACAGGTATAATGGGGAGTAAATGGATTGACAACCTATTCTTCTACTGAAGCCTTTTTAAATTTAATTAAGATGTTTTCAAAAAAAAATAATATCTCTAAATAATTGTTACTCACATTTTTAAAATATTAATTTAGAAAAGATAATTGTACACTACTTTTTAAATTTAAGAAGATGTTTGAAAGAAGTTTGATAAGAAATATTAAGATAAATTGAATTGAAATGATAATGATAATAAGAGAAGTTTACTCTTTTAAACTTAAACTAGCATATTTTTTAGCCATCTTACTATATCTATTATATTATATATTTTATTTATATTTCATCTTGTTTTAAATTGATTAAAAAGGAGTGAAGGAATGGATTTCCAACATATTTATATTTATGTATTTTTATTTAGGAATAATATGATTTATATTCATTTAAGAATTAGGGTACTTAAATTATAATTTGGGAACTCAAATATATTTTAAAAAGTTTATAATAATATGCCTATAATTAGAACTGTGCTTTTGGAGGATAATAGAATGCTGTCTATTATTCTAAATTTGTAATTTAAATATCAAACTTCTTTTTATTAAGTTGAATTAGAAATGGCTTTTGATATAATAAATATATAAATATGTCAAACTTCTAATTTCCAAGTTCCTTTAAATGATTAGAATTGGATCATATGAAGTTCACTTACCACTCCAAAAAAGTGGCAGTTAGGATTTTAAATTTCGGTGGTAAAATATTATTTTAATTAAAAGGCTTCAATTTTCTTGAAAATTTAATTTATATTTAGCAAAAATAAATAAAAAATATTTATACAAATTTTATTCTTTTTAATTTTATTAAAATAACCAAAATGACTTTAAAGCAATAACTAAGATAATACTTTTTTAAATGTTTTTTTTTTTAAAAATGGATATATATCTTAAAGTTTTGTGAGTGATGAAGGTTAAAACTAATAAATGATAATAGAATAATTAGTTTAGAATTTGCATATTGCTATATTTGATTATTTGATGATTTTAATTAAATTAAATTGATTTATAGAATAACTTGTCTTTTAGGTGAATCAGTTATTTCTTGTAAAGCATCAGTATAGTTAATAAGAAATGAAATTTTATTTTTAATTTTTTGGATAATTTAGAATAATTCTTGATAATAAAGGGATAAGGCTAAATTTAATTATTCTAAGCTATAACATTCTTCAATCAGTAATTCCCATGTTCTTTGAGTTAATTTAAATGAAAAGAATGTTCAATCTCTTAAATAATGCACAAATAATAATAAAAGATTTTTATTGAAAATATTTTATCTTTTATTTAATTAAAAACCAAATGATATTCTTCAAACTTCATCTCTTTTGCAGTTTTCTCAAAGCTCAAACCTGACTATGGCTCCTCTGAACTGTCCCTCGCTAAGGCTAGGTACTGCCTCTCGCTTGGAGTCTGGAAGAAGGCTTTCTGCTCTTTTTAACCTTTCCTTCCAGATTAAGTGGTCTGCCTTTTTTGCTATCGCTAAGAGTGTTGTGAGGCGACAAGCAGTAAAGAGCATGACTGAGGGACCTGTCTCTCTGTCTTTTGTGTTGTGACTTTCATTTAGTTCATCACCATCACTCTATTGATACCCTCACTCTCAAAAATCTCCGACTTTTTCTCGCCACATTTAGTATTTAATAATCAACTCTTATTAAAATAAAATTCAATACATAAAAATATCAGTAGGATTCATTTGAAAGCTAATCACTAATTAAAAAAAATATGATTTTTTAAAAAATTTTAAAAATTATTTTAGAAGAATTAATAACTTTTTATTTACAAAACAAATAGCTACAATAGATTAGCAAAAATTTTTAAAACTTTTTTAATATTAAATCCCAATTTTCTAATTTTAACTATCATTTATCAAATTCTATTGCTTGCTAAATTATGTTACATATTTTTTTCCTATTAATTTATTTAATATTGTTAATTATATTTTTATTGAATTAATTATTTTATTTATTTTATTTAAAATTTATACTTCTACAATACAGTATTTTAAAGATATAAAATATGGGATGAATTTGAATAAGTAATCGGGAGTAAGATATTAAAATTAAGTTTTTGATAAGATGGTCGGAGTGGACTTGATGATTAGCTAGTAACAGAAGTGGATTTAATAAAATTAAAACCAAGTTACCAGTAATAACAAATTATTTAAAATTAATAAATTAACGATTTATCTGATTTCATATAGAAGTATTTTCAATTAAGAATCGTACTTAATACAATATCATAAAGTTAATAGGACTCAATTACCTTAATCACAGAATTCAATGGTGGCAAGATAGCTCCTAAATTTTATCATACTAAGGACAAGCATTAACGCAAAAAATTAATTTAAATTATAGACAAAGAGGAGCCGCAGTCTTTCATTACAATTACCAATTAATTCTAATAGCAAAATAATTGGTTACTAGGTGGAATGATATTTTTAAATCAGGATTAATTAGTATTAATCTCAATTTTTATCTCTGTACAACAATTCATTTGTATTTTAGCCATATTTAATAAAGCAATTTCATTTTTAAATTAATATTTATACCAAATTCTTAGCCTTTTATTTTCTCTATAAATAAAATTTTTTGATAATTTAATGCATTTAAAAAAGTTAAAATAGCCTCTTAAATTTGTATAAAATTGTATATACTTGATTGCTGTACTTTTAAAAAGTCTTAAATATAATATTTTAAACTATTAGAAGAAATTTCGAAATTAAATGATATGCAAAAGAGTGTTAAGTAAATTTAGTATTAAAATGCTTCAATGATTATGCGATTTCCCACAAGAACCAATGATTTCTATTAAAATCGTTATATCAGGCTTAGAAATTTAAAGTTATGGAATATTTATATTTTTTAAGAAATAACTTGGAAGTTTCACCTTAGTATGCCACATGATTAAATTATTTTTATCCTCAAGCTATGCCAATAATGCCAGAATGATGGTTTTTATCTCACTTCATGAATGAAAAAAAACTTGAGAAATCTTGTTAAATTATGGTATATATTTTCCACTGTTCTTTTGATAACTTACAATTATAATGTAAGAGAGTATAAATCCCGTTAATAAATAAGTATTCCATCCAATAGATTTTACCATTAAGGTTATTTGAGAAATCAGGCTAGCAATCTTCAATATTTTATTTTAGAAATCTCGAGACATTTCTCAACTCTAATGTCTGAAGAAAATGCAATATAGATTTTTTAATTTATTAAAGAACTTTCGACTAACTAATATGAGGATATTTGCATATTATTTGCATTATATTAGAAATTTTTGGGTTTTTTAATTTTATCTAAGATGTTTATGCTTTTTAATATGACAATTCTACTTATTATGTTTAAAATAAATATAATTTATAAGTAATGGAAAGGTTTTATACATAAAAACAATTCAAGGTACTTATACAGCTGGAGAATTCTACACTTTTATTAAGTTAGACAAGGTTTTCAATCATTTAAATTTAAGATATATTTATAAAGTAGACATAATAAATATAATATTATAAGATTAAGATATTAAATTTATTAAATTAGAAAGTTAAAATCTAGGATCAGTGACGTGGAACGAAAATCGTCTTTTTAGCTACAAAAGGGATCCAGCCATTATTCTCTGCCTGCGTTGCTTATCTTTCTGGAGGCGATCTAGTTTAATAATACGAGCTTTTTTTTTTTAACGGAGATGGGATTGTGGTGACCCTCCATCTGAGTTGAGACTCATGTGAGCATGAAAATCTCTAGATGACCTTTCAAAGAGTGTAGAGTTGGCCTGGTAGAAAAAACCAAGGAGGTGTGAGCTTGATAAATGGGATACTCCCTTTCACATGGGAGGCAGACATTCAGCCGAAGCTCACAAAAAATTATAGACTCCAACGGCATGATGTTTCAAACTACAAAGTAAAGTGGGAGGGAGCTGAGATTTTTTTCCACGCTAGTTTCGCACATCACCGAGGTTTTTTTATGCTAAAAACCTTGCTTGACCTGCTGAACTTCAGCTTGCGCCTTTACTACTAAACATCTGAAAAGGTCCGACTCTGACTCACTACTTAACATTTACAACACCATTTATGTACTTAAGCCAAAATATGAGACTTACGAATATTAAAATTAGTTTATATATAATATATATAATAAATGGCTTATAATTCCAATAATGCTTAAATGCTAAATATTTAAAATTACTTATTACATAGGATAATAGTACGATTTACTAACTAGTACTGTAATAAGTCCTAGTTTTTAAATTGATTATTATATTTATTCCCTAAATTTTACTTTACTTTACTTTAAAATTACTAATTTTAATCAATTTCTGTAATTATTCAATCGAAATATTATAAAATATGATTCATAATTTAATATTTTATACTAAATAATTAATAAACGCATTTCTTTTTATAAAAAATATTATTTAATCTAGGTTATAATTGATATTTTTACTTTTGGTAAAAGAATTTTGAAAGAGCATAGTATTTTTTGTAAGAGCATTTCAAATAAAAAAAAAAAGACGTTTTTAAAAAGGTATCAAATAATTAAAAAAATTTTTTCATTTTTAGTAATTGAAGGGGTCTCTAAAGTAAAAAAAAGTTTCCAAGGGGAAAAAAATAAAAAAAAGTTTAGGGGGAGAATAAAATTAAGCTATTGGAGACTTTTTATTCATTAAATGGATTTATAAGCCTTCTATTCTTCTTCTGACTATTGTTTTTGCTCTATTAGTTATTTCCTAGTAAATTTACAAAAACTACAATTCAAAATTTAAGACCAGATTGCCATCAAAGAAATAGAAAAATATATTAGGCTTATATTTAATAGGAATAAATAAAGAAGTATTTGCAAATATATGATATCCTGTAGTTAGATCCCTTTTTCAGTTTAAATTAATTTAGATTTAAACTGCTAAAAATATTTTAACCTAAAATGATAATTTAAAAGCTTATATTTATCAAAATAATATTTATAATCACATGTATTTTACTTCTATTAGAACTGACATATCAAACTCTAGTTTGAGTGTAACAAATTATGTAGCTAAAATAGATGTTAATCCAGAGTATCCAGTGTAGTATTCAATTATTCCTTTCAAATATATATTCAAAATATTAAATTGCTTAATAGAATAGTATTAAAATAATTACTCTTACTCTACCTCTTTTGATTCTACACAAGCAGGAGCCTACTTTCTTTTCACAATAAATAAAGCTCATAATTTTATTTGTATGAAATATTAAATTCTATTAAAAAAATTCCAAAGTAAATTAATTAATTTTCGTGTTTCAAGATTAAGACTACTATATGACTCAACATAGAATTTTGAAGGGGAGAAATCTCGATTATAATATTAAAAGAAATAATTTTTTAAAAAAATTATTATTGAAAGGCCTACACATATTTACTTTTATAAAAAAATATTCTCTTCAAATTTATTTATTTGAGACTCTTGCTTCAAATTAGGTTTATTTATTAAAATTTATTTGAACTTTTTTTTAAATTTATATTGTTTGGATAAATTTCAAAGATAGATAATAAGATGATGAAAGCAAATAAAAGGGTTATTAAACTTGAAATTTAAAATATTATATACTCATAAAGTGACACAAGAGCAGGTTAGGTGAGGAAGATCAGACAGCCGCTGCTTATTGTTTCTAGCGTTTGGATCGATCCCCCCAATGGCTATCTAGCTGAAAGTCTGACTCTTTGAAGGCGTGATTTAAATAAGAGAATAAATTAAGGTGGGTCTAAAGCCTAGCGGAAGGAAATTATTGTGCCCACTTGGTTTTAAAATAAAGTGAACGGTAACCTTCTGACCCTTCTATCAGCTTAGGAATGAAGAGATGAAATCTATTGGCAGCTTCGCAACTTTTAAGCTTGAAGTTGGTCACCTAAAGTCAAAGATAAGCTTATGGTTTCTTAAGGAAGTTATTCTCTATACAGCTCTTCTCTCTGCTTGATACATAGCTTTATTAGATGACACGCATGACATAAAAACTCATAGAGGTTGGTGATGGTTGTACATGATTGGTCTAAGATGTCGCGATTAAATCCTAGACACCATTTGGGTTAAATATCCTTAAGATTTCCTTAATTTCACTTATATCAAAGCAAATAAACAAATGATATATTTATAGATAAAATTATATACCTAGGAATCTAAAGGAAAATAATTGTAAAATACAAGCTCTTCTTGTGCTCTAATCTTTCTCATTCTTATTTAAACCTATATATTTCGTTAATTTTTAAAAAGAATGGCTGCTGCTGAAGCTCTCCTCCTCCCTCTGCAAAAAAAAAACGCAGTTTGCTCAAGCTAGATGGAGCTCGACCCAGCCAGTCTGACCACGACGACACCTGCCACGCAAGAGGCACTCAGCCAGCCACCGTGGGCCCACCTCAGCCCCAGCCGGCGGCTTTGACCCTCTCACTGACCTTGGGGGAGGTCGCTCGACTTGCCGAGGGTGAGAGCTAAAGATTTGGGCAGGTAGTTTGGAGCTCCAGCTCCCCCGCCGGCTGTGCTGAGGTCGGCCACGGTGGCTGGCTGAGTGCCTCTTGCGTGGCAGGTGTCGTCGTGGTCAGACTGGCTGGGCGAGCTCCCGTGCTAGCTTGAGCAAACTGCGTTTTTTTTTTGCAGATGGAGGAGGAGAGCTTCAGCAGCAGCCATTCTTTTTAAAAATTAACGAAATATATAGGTTTAAATAAGAATGAGAAAGATTAGAGCACAAGAAGAGCTTGTATTTTACAATTATTTTCCTTTAGATTCCTAGGTATAATTAAGTTAACATCGCCCCCAAATTGTTTATTCTGGTAGCGTATACTATTTTAATTTTATTACGACTGTATCGTTTTGAACTACAAAACTACTGGGGTCAAGATATCTTCAAATTGCTTCCTCAATCAGAACAATCAAAATCACTTTCAAGATATAATACTAAAATCAATTTAGAATTTTATTCTCTAAAACAGACAAAATACAGCTGTTTAATATGTTATATCATTTGTAATGTGATTATAAAATTAAAATGGAATAATCAGTTATATTTTAAGCTTCAGATTTTCAAAATATATCTTGCATTAAATAAATATTTACTAAATTGAGGGACATTAAAATTGTAATAGTATAATTTTAGATTTAGTAAATTAAAGATAAAATATGAGAGTTTCCTGGCAATTTCTCAAGATTTATTAGAGCTGGCTAACGAGAAAAGAAAAGAAAATCACATCTTAATTAAATGATTTTATAACAAGCTGCAGATTGAGTTATGAATCAGCGATTTTTAAAGCAATTACATTCTCATTTTGTTATTTAAAACTCAAAGAATCTATTTATATAAACATTTTTATTTTTTTATTATAGGATGAATACGTTTACATTATTTAGATCATAAATACAAAAATGTTTCCATTTCAAATGTTTGTTTCTATCTGAATATTATTTGCAAGTCTTTAGCTTAGGTTCTTGTTCTCTTAGTTGGAGGTTTTTAATTTTTTGATTTGATTCATAAAACTTTATTCTTGCTTTTACTTTCCTAATTGCTCTCATTATCTCCCTAAAATCCATCTTAAGTTATAGAATAGAATATCTTACATTAGTAGAAAGGTAAGAGCATACTCTCCATGCTGATTGTGAATTGTATACTCAAAGTAGAAGCTCATTTCAAAGTATTTCTTTTGTATTGAAGTGCTCCTTGCTGTCTACCAGTTAAACTATAAATCCACAAATGTTAGTAAATTTATAGACAAGATTAAAATAATTAGGGCTAAACCCAAATAAGTTATCGAAAATAAGATAATAAGCTCTAAAGTTTACTTGCCTCTTTGTGTTTTAGATACTTTTAAAGATTAGTTTTAGGGATGAGAGAGTGACTTGAGAATTCCCCACTCTGCCATTATTAATTTTAAATGTGAAGTTGAAATGATATATTTATTGTTAATTAGATAAATACTGTTGAGCCTCTATTCATAAAGAAGAATGAATTAGTTTTCAAGATCTAAATAATCTAAACGTATTCATCCTATATTAAATTCTTAAATTTAAAATAAGGAATTTTTTTAAAATGGGGTTGGGTTAAAAAAAAAAGGGGAATTTGCCATGAAATCTAATTCCCCCCATCGCACTTTTTATAGTTATTAAAACTAATAGAGTATCTTCTTTAATCATCTTCCACACCTCTCAGTAGGAGATATGACTAACTCACACTTCTTCATCATCCTCATCGTCATCTCATCTAAACTTGTGTGGCATGTAACTCTTTGTAAAACGCTCCCACACAAAAGTTGCAAGGGCAAAAAGTTCTTAGAATTTAATGCTGAATCGAATGGTTCAATAATTATATAAATTGGACACACTTCAACTCCCTCAATATTTTTTAAATTTTAATTTTAATTTAATTCTCTTTTTTATCAAATTCTCGGCTATATTATTTTCATAATTAATATTTTAAATTAAGAAACAAATTTAAAGAAAATAAAAATAAAGGAAAATTTTAAAGAGGTAATTTCTGATGGAACAAATGCTTATTATGGATTTGGCTCATATAATCCAAGAACTCTTAAGCTCGCAAAGCTAAGTATTCCGAGTTTGAATTGTTTTACTAAATATTTTATTTAATTTATTTAAGTTTTATAAATTTATAAAATAACATTAAATGATTATCTTGTGAATAATTTATTAAGAATAAATCTTGATAAATTAAAACTAATTATAATTATCTTATCTATAAATATACAAATACGTGAAAGAATTTTATTTTATACCAGTATATCTTTTTAATGAATTACACAGTTTTTAATTAACTCTAATATATTTTTGAGTATAGATTTTTATAGACTTAATTACTCAATAAATTTACAAATTTTACCTTCTATTAACTTCAATAACCTACATGATTCATTATATTTTACTCTTAAAAATAAAATAAACTAAATACTAATTGAACAACTTAAGAGCTAGCAAATTTAATAAATGAAGTATTTTGCAATCTTCATAAGTGATAATTTTGAGAATTATTTTAGTTAATTTAAGTTTGAATGTTGTATCTATTAATGGACACAATGTTTTGGATGGAAATTCTGGTAGTTATGTTAAAATATTTTAGGTTAATATTTAATAGAAAGATATATAAATTCGTTTTTAAATAAAAATGGAATATTATAAAGGCAATTCGAGTGTGCTCAATTTATAATTTTAAGCCATGTGACAAAGCATATAATTTTAAGAAATTTTTTTTCCTGCAATTTTTTTTGTGTAGGAGCGTTTAATCTAGAGTTATAAGGGACATAAGTTTGCAAAAAAATGATACTAAAGTTTATGATAAATCAGTGTTTCATATATCGCTACTGCATAGTGATGTGGAGATAATTAAATAAGAAACGCATATTAATGTTTGATAGTTTATCGAGCATGCAACAGATCAGATGGATCTACTAATTAAATTGTCACCGTGTTGCTTCTCCCTATTTTTGACATCAATCAATTATTTATTAAAATTAAATTCCATATCTAATACAAATATTTTTAACTTCAATTTCAAAATCAACATTTTAATTTATTATCCCTTAAAATGTGAAATTTATAATACTCTTTTTTAAAATAAAATAAAAATTAAATTCATATTAAACTATTTATTATTTATAGATTTAATATAGAATTGATTTCTAAAAAAGAATGGCTTGTAAATTCATTTATTGGACATTTGAAGTATAACATAGTGTTCTTAAGTATTTTTGGGGCAGAATTTGGATGTTTGACTGGTGTGTTATTTAAAGTGATCTTTTTTTAAGTTAGAAAAGAAAATTTAGTTTTAAATTAATTGAGCTTAAGTTATCTTTATTTATTATATTTTGCTATCATGTTTTTGAGAAACAATAACAAAAATATTGAGGTATCTTATATAAAATATTGCTCTTAAATGATAAATAAATACTATTTAATTAAATTAAATGGAATTGCCGACTCTTTTCAAATAAATTCTTTATAATTAAATATATTATTTTAATATTGTCTTGTTATGTCAGTTTAAAATTATTCATTTTATAATTATTAATTATTATTTTATAAAAATAGCAAATAATATATTTATTTACTTCATACTTTTAGCAAAGATAATTAAACATTATTTTTATAGTGAAAATAATTGAATTAAGTTGATATTTTTTTAAATAAAGGAAAATTAAAATTTTTTATATTTTATGAAATAAGAAATTAGTTTAGCTAATGATACGAACTATGTATATGCTTTCTAATAGTAGATTAAATTTTAGAAGGCTAACTTACAAAAGTTATTTTTTCCTTTTAATTACAATATTTTTTAATTTATATTTTATTTTATCATTTAATTTAAAATTGTGGTGATTCAAAAGTCAATTAAATTATTTAGCTTAGTAAGGTGAAAACCTAACTAGGAATATGAAAATTTTGATATGGAATACATTATTATTTGCTTTTTTAATCACTTTTATATAATAGTAGAAGAAGATAAATAGGATTTTTTGAGCATAATAAATTTATATTTTATTTAGTAATTCATATTTTAAGGGCTTTAATAAATTAAAAATTTGTTAAATTTTTGGCTAGAGATTGAAGTTTGCCTTAATTCAATTTTATAAAAAAATTTAAGAATAAATGAAGGGTTTAATTTCCATCCCCACAAAATTATTTTTTTATTACATTATTTATTAGCCAGGCTTTTCGAATTATTATTTAACCAAATTTCAAAAGTCAGATCTTCAAATAATATACACCGTATATTACTCAAATAATATATTATTTAAGGGCTAAGCATTAGTTTATTCTGATTAAGTTGCAAATTAAATAATTTAAATTAATAAAAATAAATTATTTATCGTTTGATGATATAAATAGTAAGAAATTTGCTTGGATAACTAATTTTTAGTTGGAATAATAAGAACTCTAATACTCATTTTTTATTTTACATTTCAGGTAGTATCTTTATAAAA